>SKCR01054284.1:0-29647 GCA_019454045.1 Zanthoxylum bungeanum | reverse complement strand
GAAATTTGTCTTGGGTAGGTTCCTGGACTACAAGATGGTAGATTCAAGGATGGTGATGTCTCAGTTGGGTGAACTGCAATTGATCATTCATGAAATACTGGATGAGGGAATGAAACTCTGTGAGATGTTTCAAGTTGCCGCTATAATTGAAAAGTTGCCTCCATCATGGAAGGACTTCAGGAGCTATTTGAAACACAAAAAGAAGCAGATGAGCCTTGAAGACCTCAGTGTTCGATTGAGAATCGAGGAGGACAACAGGATGTCCGAGAAGGCCAGCTACAAGACTCTGGAGTCTAATGCCAACATCATTGAAGGTGTAAAGGTAGCAAAAAGAGAAAGAACAGTGGAGCTGACTCTGGAACAAGAAGTTCAAGGGAAATGCTACAACAACTGTGAAAGAGCGGTCATGTGTCAAAGGACTGCAGGAACAGAGAAGTCTCAGGACAAGGGCAAGAAAAGAAAAATGAATCCCATGTCACTGAAGGGGAGCAGCTGATGATAATCTCAGAGATGGAACTATCAGCAGTGGTAACCGAAGCCAACATAGTTGGGAATCCGAGAGAAGGTGGGTAGACACTGGGGCTACTCGTCATATCTGTGCAGACAGTAAGAGATTTTTCCATGTACCAGAAGGTCAATGGCGGCGATCATCTGACAATGGGAACTCGTCTACCTCTCAGGTGGTTGGACAAGGCACAGTGGTTCTGAATGACATCCGGAAAGAAGCTAACATTGAAGAATGTACTGCACGTTCCAGATATTCGGAAGAACTTGGTCTCGGGCTCTCTTCTTAGTAAGGCTGGTTTTAAGCTTGTGACAAGTTTGTAATGACTAAGAATGATAGTATGTAGGAAAATGATACCTAACTGAGGGCCTTTTCAAGCTAATGTAATGACTGTTAATCGTGCTATTAATAAAGCTAGTTCGTCTGATTATATTATTGTGTCACAAAATGTATGGCATGGGAGGTTAGGACATGTTAATTATGATACCATGCGTAAATTAATTAACATGGACCTTATACCTAAATTTGCAATTGATAGCCAACATAAGTGTGAAGCATGTGTTGAAGCAAAAATGCATAGAACATCATTCATTCATAGAACGCAGTTCTGAACCGCTAGAACTTATACATACTGATGTATGTGACATGAATATTGTGCAAACAAGAGGCGGTAAAAAGTACTTTGTCACTTTTATCGATGACAACACAAGATTCTGCTATGTGTACTTGCTAGAAGCAAAGCAGAAGCTATTGAGAGAGCTTTGTACACTATAAGAGCGAAGTTGAAAATCAACTTGGCAAGAAAAAAAAGAATCAGGAGTGATAGAGGTGGTGAATACGTTTCACCATTCGGTGAATTTGTTCTGTGCACGGAATTATTCATGAAACCACTGCTCCTTATTCTCCTCAACAGAACGAATTGCGGAGCGCAAAAACCGAACGTTGAAGGAAATGATGAACGCCATGTTGGCAAGTTCGGGTCTACCCCAGAACTTGTGGGGGGAAGCCTTGCTTTCCGCGAACTACGTTCTGAACAAGCTTCCTCAGAGAAGACTAGACAAGACACCATATGAATTGTGGAAATGCTTCGTACCTCCCTACAAATACCTCAAAGTGTGGGGTGTCTTGCCAAAGTAATGGTTCTTAAACCTAAGAAGGTTAGAATATGACCCAAAACTGTTGAACTGTATATTCATTGGATATGCTCACAACAGTAATGCGTATCGATTCTTGGTACACAAGTCGGAGATTCCTGACATCAATCCAAATATGATAATTGAGTCAAGGAATGCGATATTTTTTGAAGAGACGTTTCCTTGTAAGGAAGACAAATAACTGGGTCTCTCAAAAGGACAATTGACATTGTCAAGGATAGTGATCATGTTGACCAAGAATTAGATAAACGTGTTAATACTAAGACAATCGAGCCTAGACGTAGCAAAAGAGCTAGAAATTCTAAGTCGTTTGTCCCGATTTTCTGACATACCTGTTAGAAAATGAGCCTCAAAGCTATAAAGAAGCCATATCTTCTCCTGAGGCACCTCTTTGGAAAGAGGCGATAAACAGTGAGATTGATTCAATCCTACAGAACCATACTTGGGAGTTGGTTGATCTTCCACCAGGTTGTAAGCCGTTGGGCTACAATGGATATTCAAAAGGAAGATGAAAACGGATGGATCAATAGATAAGTACAAGGCTAGACTTGTCATAAAAGGTTATAGACAAAAGGAGGCCTTGATTACTTTGACACCTATTCACCAGTGACTCGTATCACATCGATAAGAATGCTCATAGCCATAGCAGCTATATTTGGTCTTGAAATACATCAAATGGATGTAAAGACGGCATTCTTAAATGGTGAATTGGAAGAAGAGATTTACATGTAACAACCAGAAGGGTTTAGTGTTCCCGGACAAGAACAGAAGGTGTGCAAACTGTTAAATCCTTGTATGGATTAAAACAAGCACCTAAACAATGACATGGGAAATTGACAAAAAATGTTGTCAAGTGGGTTCAAACCAATGAGTGTGATAAGTGTGTACACTAATCAACTCAAAAGGGATATGTCATTGTGTGTCTCTATGTAGACGATATGGATAATTGGTAGTAATCATGAAATGATTAAGTCTACCAAAAACATGTTATCCAGCAGATTTGATATGAAAGATATGAGAATAGCTGATGTGATCCTAGGAATTAAGATTTCCAGGACATCAGACGGATATATATTATCTCAGACTCATTATATTGAGAAGATACTTGATAAATATATCAAAGGGGATCTAAATATGGCTAGAACCCCAGTAGACCCAAATCTTCATCTATCAAGAAATACTGGCTCAAGCGTATCGGAATTAGAGTATTCGAGAATCATCGGAAGTCTGATGTATCTCACGAATTGCACACGACCTGATATCGCTCAAGCTGTGAATCGGCTTAGCAGATATACGAGCAATCCAGGACAAACACCACTGGAAAGCCATAGTAAGAGTTTTGAGGTATTGAGAGAAACTTCAAAATATGGGCTACATTACGAGAGATATCCTGTTGTACTGGAGGGATACAGCGATGCTAACTGGATATCTGATACGGTGGATTCCAAATCTACGAGTGAATTTGTTTTCACACTTGGTAATGCAGCCGTGTCATGGAAATCCTCGAGGCAAACATGTATTGCCCGGTCTACTATGGAATCAGAGTTCACAGCGTTAGACAAAACAGCGGAAGAAGCAGAATGACTTAGAAACTTCTTGGAGGATATTCCTAGTTGGCCCAAACCGGTGCCAGCGATTAGAATACATTGTGATAGCCAATCGGCAATTGGGAGAGCCCAAAATACAATGTATAATGGTAAGTCTCGACACATACGTCGGAGACATAATACCATACGTCAACTGCTCTCAAGTGGCATAATAACGATCGATTATGTTAAGTCGAAGGAAAACCTAGCGGATCCACTAACTAAATGTTTACCTCGAGAGCAAGTTGAGAAGTCATCGAGGGGAATGGGCTTGAAGCCTATAATCTAAGAATTGTCACTGTGGAAACCCAACCTAGCTGACTGGAGATCCCAATATCTAGGTTCAAAAGGGACAACAGAAACTTTGTGCAATTCAAAACAAGCACTGAAGAGTTTCGTACTCTTTCCCATTCCGATAATGACGCTGAGTGCTGTCTGTTATTGGTTAGGATAAGCTAAGGCTTTTAATGATCACTATATTAGGAGATGAGTCCTAATGGGGGTAAAGACAGATTACCTCTTCATAGTAGATCACCTATTTCAATTAAGAAGTGAGGCCGCTTCCATGGGAACCTTTAAAGGCGGGTTACCCTAAAGTGCTTGATGAATCCGGGACCGTTGTTCAGGGCCGAAATGAACACAACCGTAGAACGGGAAAATGGTCGAATTAAAGCTGTGTGTTGGCAATTGTCTTGGTTTACACTAACGGCAGAACAATTCAAGACTATGGGTCACTGGTTTGCCAAGTAAATCCGATTGTCACTCACTAGGAAAGGTTCAAGGCGAAAGCTACCTATTTCGATGCGTCTTTAGTTCATGGTAACTCTCTCAAGTGTCTCCATGAATATTTGAAGAATTGTGGGGGATTGTTGGAAATTCTTCTAAATATTTCATTAAGGGTAATTCTGTCATTTGGTTGGATTGGGTGCTTGTGAGGGGTACAACCCTTTGGAGGGTTGCACCCCATCCCAAAGGGTGCCCTATTGGCACCCTTCCTTGCCTTATAAAAGAAGGCTTTATATCCAAAACAAATATACAGAAAAGAGATCCGAATTTACAGAGACATTTTGTTTTCTTTATTTTTTGGAGAGAGTTTCACCACATTCTCAGTTCGAATACTTGTCAAAGAGTGCTCTTTGGACAAGAAGTAACCAAGTTATCCTGGGAGGACATTGGCCAATTGCGAATCCGTAAAGCACCTGTGACGGGGCCAATAAGTTCTTAAGGACAGAGGATTATCTCGACTTGGATTCGAAAAAGGTTTTTTCTTAAATTATCAAGTTTTAAGGTTTCTAGGGTTTATGCATATTAGATCCGATTTTCTAGTTTGATCTGGTTGTTTGCATGTTAATTGATGTTTAATGACACTAAATTAACAACACTGCATTTATACTTGTATTATCAGTCAAACATACAATATTAGCATAGTGGTGAGTGGGACAATCGCTCAATTCAAAAATTTGTTAAAATTTATCATATTAATTAATGAAAAATATGATTTATTAATGAGATAATTTTCATTTATCTCTATTAAAATAAAGAGTATCTAACATTTTTTTTTTATAAAATCATATTTTATTTCTACTAAATCAATATTTTCATTACCCTGTAAATACATTGTGGTTTGCCAATTTCTTCCGTGAAATCATTGCGACATAAGAAACACGTAGAAGCAGTTAAAACAACTCTGCTTTAACAAAAATAAAAGGCACAGTACTGCCATGGGGATAATGTTATATATATATTGCGTTGTCAAACTCAAACATGTAAAATGGCTACCATGATTTCTTTTAGTGGAATTTGGTTTATTTATTTCCATCACAATTTCACACATCAATTAATTTTTTTCATTCTTGTGGTATCAATGGAAAGTTAATTAGAGGCTGTTTGATATTGTTTTTGGTTCATCGTTTTTCATATATTGCAGGGCGTTTTTACATAATTGTTTTCCGTTGTTAGATAATAATTTAATTTAACCGTAAATTGTTTATTTAACACAATTGAATTTAAATTTCTTATTGCATACATCGTTAGTCCCACTTAAATTTTAAGTGCCTTAGGTGATTTCTTAAAATGGGTTTTGAATTTTATGATCAAAAGTCATATTATATATTAAAAAATGAAATTTTTCTAGATTAAATGACACTAATTTTAGGTTAAATTTAGAGGCTCAATTGACCACATGTGTCGACGTTCCTCAGGGTCATCTCTAAATATTCAATGGGCCCACACATTTATCATTTAGCAATAAATTCAACTGTTAATATAATAAAAGTATAAAACAAATGGAAAATAGTGATATTTATAAGGATGTGTAGAGGTTGTGGGAACCAGCATGCATGCATGAGCCATGCATATCTTTCCAGGAAGCATCAACAATCAATCAACCTTTGAAGACTAATGAAGAAGTTGCCAAGACAACTTTAGGTGATGATTGCCATTTTAGGGATGGCTTTGAGTTGGCAAAAACGTGTGGCACTGTAGCACACGTTTTTGCCCTATAAAAGGAAGCTTGAATCTCAGTTATTAGCATCCCAAAGTGTGTAAATAGAGAGAGTGAAGTGAGGTTTTTGTAAGTTTAATCACTTGTATTCTATTCTTGTAAGAAATAGAAGGTTTCGGTTTTTCCTCAAATACACTCTAGAGTGATCAGAAAATCACAACAAGTAGTATCATGAACTTTGGTTCTACTTTGGGGTCGTAAAACCGAAGAACGGAGCTCGGTTCGGAAAATTCGAGTTCCAACAAAGTTGTCAAAAATCAATTTTGAGAATACCATCAGGTAGTTCACGTCGAGACGAGTTTGGTGGTATTTTCCGGCGATCAAACGGACGTCCGAGGATCCTGCACGCGCCGCCACTCTCCGGATAGTGAAGCCCACTCTCGCCACGCGCCACACGCGCGTCTGGAGGAAGAAGATGATTACGCGGCGTCCACGTCAGCGCCTCCGTCAGCACACGTCAGTGCCCAGTCAGCGCCACATCATCACACGGTCATCAACCACGTCATCGACACGTCATCCGTCACGTCAGCGCCACGTGTCAGCCACGTCAGCAAGCCGGTCCCACTTTTGCCACGTCAGCAATACTGATGAATTTCACTGAGCCCCCTGAAGTCTTTGAAATTTACAGTTTAGTCCCAGAAGTTTTAGAAATTTATAAATCCGTCCCTGAGTCGGATTTGGACGAACGAAGTGTCTAATTCACCATTTTTGACCGTTCCGGACGCAACGGTGACCTCCGATTTGTGAAATTCAACCCCAATTTTAACCTATTTTCATTTTAAAATTTAAAACTTAAAATGGAAATGGAAGATTCCCCTTCTGGTGTAATGATCAAGCTGACAACAACTAATTACTCCTTCTGGAGACCTCGGATGATAGATTATTTACACTGTAAAGATTTGTTTGATGTTATCGAGGTGTGTTAATGTCCTAGACATGCCAAGTATTGTTTGATGACGAATACACTTCTAGGGAGTTCGATGCCTACTGCGGAATGCATGGTATTCGACACGAATTGACTGTTTCACGCACCCCCACAACACAATGGTGTCGCTGAAAGGATGAACCGCACCATTATGGAGAAAGTCAGAAGCATGATCAGCATGGCTAAGCTGCCAAAGCCATTCTGGGGAGAAGCTGTTCGTGCCGTCTGCTACCTGATCAACAGATCACCATCGGTTCCGTTGAACTTTGAAATTCCGGAGAAAGTGTGGTCTCGTAAGAATCCCTCTTATTCTCACCTCATGACATTCAGTTGTTTAGCCTTTGCACACGTATCCAATGAGCTCATACAGAAGCTCGATGCAAGGACTACTCCATGCATCTTCATAGGCTATGGAGACGAGGAATTTGGATATAGGCTATGAGACCCGAAAGAAATGAAGGTCATCAGAAGCAAGTAGACATGGCCGGCGGTTCGATTCTGGTTCAGAACCAAACTGAACCGGCAGGTTCCCGGTTCCACAAGTGTGGAACCGGAACCGAACTGGTTAATTTCGATTCGATTTCGGTTCCACACTTAAGTGGAACCGGAATCGTAAACTGAACCGATCGGTTCTGGTTCCGGTTCCGATTCGAACCTTTTTTTTAATTATATAAAAAAATCGAAAATAATTTAAAATAAATTATATTAATTTAATAAATAAATAAAATTATTAAATTAAAGAGCTTGAACTTAAATTTTAAAAAAATTTAAGTTGCCTATGTATCCTCCAAGGGTGAGAGGAATCAAAACTCATGTAGTTCCATTACAATTTTAAGATATTTCCCGTTGGAAATTTACAATTTTGTAATTATCAATCATCATTAGCAGTTGATCATTCAGCTCTCGTTCAGCTTGCACTTGTTGTTGCAAATGCATTATCGAACAAGTCTTCAAAATCATCGGGGGCATCTTCTTGTTGTCTCAGATCAGCTCGAGTCCAATCATCCACACAAGTTGTTGCTTCTAGGGTGCTTGGATGTAATGAAGATCGTCTAGCTTCCAATATATTGCCTCCCAAGCTGAAGGCTTGCTCAACCACAACGGTGGAAATAGATGCTGTCAATATCTCTTTAGCAATAATTGATAAAACATGATATATATTTTGATGTCGGTTCCACCATTCAAGAATTTTAAAATTTTTACTAACTAAACTTTCAGTAGGAAACTCAAAATTTGTAGATAAATAATTATATAATTCGTGGTTATTAGTTGTCGTATCTCTAGCTTTTTTATTTCGTTGTAGTAACCAACGATCCCTTGCGCTAAGTCTTGTTTGAATTACTTGTTCGCTACTACTAGATTCACCTAATGTTCCTAAGTTATATCTTACAATATAATCATTAAATAACTCAATTAAATCATTTATTAATCTCACTATTATTCTTGTAATATCAATATAATCTAATATTCCTAAATAACCATAGTAACCTTGTAAAGCACTATTCAAACCTTCTAATTTAAATTTAGGATCAAAAACAACAGCAATAAGATAAAGTAAATGAATTTCTCTAAAATAATTCAATCATTTTACCTTCATAACAGTAATGGCTTCTAACAAAATAATATCATTAGGATCGTTACTTTCAAGATGTTCATCGAGAGTACCAACAATATTCAAACTTTCAAGAAGAAATAATTGTGTTGTAGGATAATAAACTCCTCTAAAAATTAAAGTAGCATCATTAAAAACTTTTAAAATTTCTAAATCTTTTTCATAAATATCCATTGACTAGGAAAAAGTGTGATATTTTGAACATGTTGAGAAAAAAAACTACATAATGCATCATTGTATTGTAATGCTTGACATAAAAGAAAATAAGATGAATTCTAACGTGTTGGAACATCTCTTGAAAATTTAATCGGTTTAATACCATTTATTTTACAAAACTTGGCTCATTCTCTCCTAACTTGAGAATATGACCAAATGCAATTAAGTGCTTTCTAAATAGGATCAATGAAATGTGATAATTTTTCCAGACCATCTTGAACACATAAGTTAAGGACATGACATGTGCAACGAATATGAAAAAACCGACCCCCTAAATTTGGTTGACATATTTCTTTTAAATCATTGATGGATGCAGTATTTGTAGATGCATTATCAAATCCAATTGTTAAAATTTTATCTACTAAAAAATATTCATAAAAAATTACCTTCATCATTCTATAAATATTTTGTGCGGTATGTTGGTCATCAAAAACTCTAAATGCAATAAGTCATTTTTGCATGGTAAATGATGCATCAATCCAATGACAAGTCACACCCATGTATGAGTGTGGTCGCCAATGGTCACTCCAAATATCAGAACATATAGAAATACAACATTTAATATCTTTAAATATTTCATTTAAAATAATTTTACCATCTTTGTATAATTTTAAATATGGCGTTTTGTTGTGTTTCGAGTCATTCTACATGGAGCAGGATTTAAAGCATTATGCACGTAATTAGTAAAATGAAGTTTATCACCAAAGCTTAAAGAAAGATGTGTCATACAAGTTAATTTCACAAATTCTTCTCTATTTTTGGCATCATAATATTTAAATAAATCTACAGCATTCGTACCTCTACTAGATGATGCGTACATGGCCATTTGAGTTTGCGTCGTATCAAGTCCAAGTTCAACCGCATGATGTCTTTCCATGTGTTTGATCATATTGCCGTATCCACCAGAAAATTTGTAGGAAACCCCACAATTGTTGCAAACTGCTCTTGAACCTTCATCGGTATCGTCTAAATGAAAATAAATTTTGAAAACATCCGAGGAACGAGACTTAACTTCTCTTCTCCGTGATTGTGAACCGACACTATAGCCGCTCTCTTGGTTGGCATATTTGACATTATGTTATCAGATGAGCTTGTCAATTTTTGTTTAAGAAATGAGTAAGAAGAATAAGAAAATTGAAAATGATAATAACTAATTTGTTATTATAAGTGAGAGAATTGAGAATAAGAGAATTGTAGGAATTGAGAGAGTTGAGAAATTGGTGTGTTGAAATAATGAAAAATGACCCATATTTATAGAATTTTAGAATCTTTTTTATACCGAAAATGCCCCTAAAAATAACCGTTTTATTACCGTTATTAGGGGTATGTTAGGAATTACAATAAGAATTTTTTTTTGGTCGTTGGCCATTTTTTGCCTGTCCCCAACGGCTAGTAGCCATTGGGGAAGGTTCCTGTTGGAACCATTAGAACCGCTGGAATCAAACGGTTCCAGCGGTTCCAACCAGTTCGGTTGGGGGTCAAACCCTAACCGAACCGGTCCTTTACGGTTCCGATTTCGGAACTGGAACCGGATCCGGTTGGAACCGTGGCTGGGTCTAGAAGCAAGGATGTAGTATTTTTTGAAGACCAAATAATAGAAGACATTGAAAAGCCCAAGATGTCTTCTAATTTCAGTGCCGACAAAGCTGATGCAAATCCAGACACAACCCCAACACCAATACGAGTGGCCACAGATGATGATGGGGTGCAAGACATACCAGAGGCAGAACCGGAAGAGGAAGATGGTGTTGAGCAAAGGGAGCTGCAACTTGATCCATCAGATGCTACATGATCATCCACAGATCTGGATGACAACAGACAGCCAGAAACCAGTGAACCTCCAGTACGAAGATCTGAGCGAGGCCGGATTCCATCATCCAAATACTCAGGATCTGGATACATTCTTCTTACTGACGAGGGGAGCCAGAAACCTTCAACGAAGTTATATCGCATAAAGAGAAAGACAAATGGCTGCACGTAATGCATGATGAAATGGAATATCTGCAGAAAAACAACACTTATGAGATATTCAAGCTCCCACATGGAATGAAGGCACTAAAGAACAAATGAGTGTTCAATCTCAAGAAAGATGGCAGCGAAAATGTGGTGAAACGCAAAGCTCGACTAGTAGTCAAAGGATTCCTCCAGAAAAATGGAATTGACTTTGATGAGATCTTTTCACCAGTGGTAAAAATGGCTTCAATCCGAGTTATCCTAGGATTGGTAGCCAGTTTGAATTTTGAGCTTGAACATATGGATGTCAAAACATCATTTCTTCATGGTGATCTGAATGAAGAAATCTACATAAATCAGCCAGAATGATTCAAGGTTTCAGGAAAAGAAAACCTTGTTTGCAAGCTGAAAAAAAAACTTGTACGGGCTCAAGCAAGCACCAAGACAGTGGTACAAGAAGTTTGACTCATTCATGGTGGGTCAAGGCTACAAAAAAACTACAGCAGATCATTTGTATACATTCAGAGGTTTCCAGATGGAAATTTCGTTGCTCTTCTACTATATGTGGATGACATGTTAATTGTTGGACAAGAAGCAGTAAAGATCAGCCAGCTGAAGAAAGAACTCTCTAAGTCTTTTGACATAAAAGACTTAGGACTAGCTCAACAGATTTTGGGAATGAAGATTATTCGTGACAGACATAACAAGACGTTGTGGCTTTCACATGAAAGTTATATTGAACGGATAATCAAGAGGTTCGATATACAGAAAGCCAAACCAGTCAGCATTCCGCTAGCGCACCATTTCAAACTGAGCAATAGTTCGTGTCCCTCATCCAAGAAAGAGATAGAGGAGATGTAATCAATACCATATTCTTCAGTTGTTGGAAGCCTTATGTATGCAATGGTATGTACCGGGCCAGATATTGCATACGCAGTGGGTGTAGTGAGCTTTTTCTCTCTAACCCTGGAAAACAACACTAGGAGACAATCAAATGGATTCTCAGGTACCTCAAGGGCACATCAAAGTTCCGTATATGCTATGGGGGAGCTGATCCAATCTTGGAAGGCTATGCAGATTCAGATATGGCAGGAGATCTTGATGGTAGGAAATCTACATCAGGTTTCATCTACATTTTTGCAGGGGGGGCTGTGTCATGGCAGTCAAGATTGCAGAGGTGTATTGCATTATCCACAACAAAAGCTGAGTACATTGCTATAGCTGAGGTAGGAAATGAAATGTTGTGGTTAAAGCGTTTTCTCCAAGAATTATGGATCAAGCAGACAGAATATAAGATACATTGTGACAGTCAGAGTGCTCTGGACTTGAACAAAAACTCAATGTATCACTCCCGGATGAAACACGTTGATATTCGCTATCATTGGATACGCGAGGCGATGAATCAACAACTGCTAAGACTAGTGAAGATCCATACATATGAGAATCCAGCCGACATGTTAACAAAAGTGGTTACTCGAGACAAGCTAGAGTTATGCAGTGACATAGTCGAGATAGCTGTCAAATGATGATTGTTTCAGATGTAGCTGGAGGGGGAAAATTGTGGGAACCATCATGCATGCATGAGCCATGCATATCTTTCCAGCAAGCATCAACAATCAATCAACCTTTGAAGACTAATGAAGAAGTTGCCAAGACAACTTTAAGTGGTGATTGCCATGATTTTAGGGATGGTTTTGAGTTGGCAAAAACGTGTGGCACTGCAGCACACATTTTTACCCTATAAAAGGAAGCTTGAATCTCAGTTGTTAGCATCTCAAAGTGTGTAAATAGAGAGAGTGAAGTGAGATTTTTGTAAGTTTAATCACTTGTATTATATTCTTTTAAGAAATAGAAGGTTTCAATTTTTCCTCAAATACACTATAGAGTTATCAGAGAATCACAACAGAGGTCGGGTTGTGATTCAAACAGAAGAACTGTTGATGGTTATAAATTTATGATTAGTTTGTGATTTTGGTTTTCTTCTTTAATTTTCGTTTATTTCACTATGATTTTGATGTTCTAATTTCAATTCAAAAAGATGATAAAAGGTAATCGTATCTGAGATTTTCTTTACGTTTAAAATATGTATGTTCTTTGGTTTCAATAATTCAGTTACTCTCCAGCTAGCATGCACCGTTTTCTGAAAAATGAAGGCTCAAAACGGCACCTCATGGTACCGTTTTTATTATTTTTCTAGCCAGAGAGGACCGGGCCCGAACTCTTTTGCTATTCTTGGGTGTGTAAATTTTCGGATTAATCAGCGACCCGACCCGATCCGACCCGACCCATGCGGGTTTCAAAAAAAAGTAAGGATTTTTCGACCCGAAATTTACTGGTTGGGTCACGGATTTTATATTAAAACCCGACCCGATATTATAATATTTTATTATTTTTCTAAAAGTTTTATTATTTTTTCAAAAAAAAATTATTTTTTTAAAGTTTTTACAATTATTTCATTTATTTATTACTTTTGGTGTCTTGAAATTTTATATATATGATAATTTTCGAGACATAAAATAACCAATATTTATATTTCAAAATAATTAATTCATTAAAAAAAATATTTTTTTTGGTCATCCCGACGACCCGATGCGATCGGATTTCACCTCTCAAATTTTGGATTTGAGTTTTCCGACTCGATCGGGTCTCAAAAAATTCAAAAAAATTTGACCCGACCCGACCCGTGAACAATCATACCGTTTTATCAGCCTCACTCAGCATTTTCCTCGTCATCTATATATTTATCTTAATTATTTTCATCAAATTATCAGTTATTTAGTGTGCTAAGTTATTTATTAAGTCAAAATCTGAAACTTAGTACATATCAGTTATTTAATTTATGATTATGTAAAGATAAGAATGCACGCCATGATGTTAATGTAATGTCTGTTTATATATCTGGACAATTTAATCGAAAATCAATAACAATGGATATTTGAGTGATTTGCTATTAATCGAAAAATTTATGGATTAATTTGGAATGGTAAATTTAACATTTCATATGATCAAAAATAAAAAACAAAAAACAAAAACTCATTTCTTAATATCCTTATAAAATAATTAAAAATCTTTCATTTATGATGAAAAATGTTAAACAATCATAAACTTCATAGAAATTATTAAAATCTCTAGAGAATAAGAAAATAAGAAGAATATAAATTTCCATGTAAATTGGACGATTTTCTTCAAAAATAAAAAATTGAGGATTAATCAGTTAAAAATTAATGATTTTCGCCCAAATCATATCGCTTCTGTAGTGCTACTCAAACTATTTTTATAGATATATAAACTTATGATCAGAGGTGAAACTAGAGATAAAGATTTAAATGACTGAATACTAATAGATAACAAATTTAGGAGGATCAAATCGTAAAAGTTTTAAAATTAAAAGCGAAACAAAAAATTAACTTTTACATGGCCAAAGCTCTTTTTTTTTTTTTTTTTTTTAATAAAAATATGAAATTCATTCATAATAAAATATCATAAAAATTATAGATACATGATTATATCAACTCGAATATAATATTTAAGAAAAATCTAACACTCACCCAGACCATTTTTTTTAATCTTAGCTTCCCCCGCCCTGCTCCAGCGTATTCCACCTGACAATCAGATTTATTTCTTCACAAATTTTCTAATATCTTTTTCCCCCCTTTTGCTGATATGTTGAGAAATAATAGTAATGCACGTATTCGGTTGGATGCCCATTTGATTATTGATTATAGATAATCTCTGGTAATTATAAATTCTTAATGCATATGTGATGAGCGGTTAATATATAAATATTTATCGCTCCTCTATCTTAATGTTTTGTATATTATTTCGAGTTGTATGAGCGCTTTGATGTCTTTTGAGTGTGTTTTGTACGTTAAAATCATATCAAGACTCAATGGATTCAACAAGGAATGAAATTGGCAAAATACGGAGCAAATCGAGCCAGATTTCAGAGTTGAAACACGTGTTCCGACACTGGAAAGTATGTTGAGACGCGCTGAAGAACAAAAGTCATCCAGAATGTAGCAATTAAGGCGTGTCGCGACGCACCAAACAAAAACAAGCGCGTTGTGATGCATGTGAGCGCGTCGCAACACGAGAAATTCGTCTCCAATTCATCACGAACTCATTTTTTTATCAGGAAAGACCCTCCAAATCTCCTATATAAGCATAAGTTCATCCCAAAACTTAGAGTCAAGAATCATAACACAATTTTGGAGTCCCAGAGCATAGAAGAACACCTAGAGCAAGACATGGACGAGTGTTTTAATTGGTGCTGTAGATTGAAGGCGAAGACTGCAAACGAGAGTTTTTTCTTCCCTTTTTTCTTTAGTTTATCTTTTATGAGTTCTTGTTTTATATATATAATGATTAGCATATTTTTATTAAATATCATGAGTAGTTAAATCATTACTCTATGGTTGTAATGGATCCCGATCATAATATTTAATTAAATTATATATTTTTATTTTGTTGGATTTGTTATTTATTATTTATTATTTTATGTGCTTTAATTGCATATTTTATTTGTCTGGCCAACAATACAATAGTTTTGGTAAATCCTTATGAACTCGACGGAGGGAATTTGGGTTAACCGTGGGAATAATAGCGCATGATCTAATTCTTTTGAATAGATTTTCCTTCAGGATAGAAGTATACATGTGGGGCATGCGTAGCCACTATTACAACCTGGCCTTAATGAATTTAGTTTAAATTAATTAATATAGACATGTAGTTAATTGGTTTAGGTTGAATATTTCTATCTGACCATCAAAATAGGCTTAATAGATAGTTTATTATTTTAAGTTAATAATTTGTAACAACTCAATTGAATGAAAAGTGCATGAACCCATTGTTTGCTTTCTTAGGTGAAGTTGCAACCCTAAGTTCTTCTCGCGTATAAAGTTTATCTCGAAAATTATTGTTTGTTATTTATTTACTTTCAGTTAATTTCAGAATAAACACTCATTTCCTAACCAATAATTTAATTTAAGTTTAAGTAGGTTAGTCTTGGTATTAATAGGAGAAATAATAGGTCATTATGGATGCGATATCCGACTAATACGCACTATATTACTTGAGTGATATATGTCATTGCGTGCGGTATAAAATCGATATCAATATGTTATTGTAAAAAAGAAAAAATTAGAAATAGATCACGGAGTTGAAGAGTTAGAAGAAGTATTTGAGGGTTCATCTCGCTACATACATTTTTTCCCTAGGAAAAAAATTTAGTATCACTATTGTATGTGTGACCTAATATTATCAACTAATAATTATATAACATATTAGTGTTTATTAAATAAAATTATTATGTATTTGTTTTTTTTAACTATACACGTGATAAAGGATAACATAGTACTACTGTTATATAGTAAAATTTGTTAGGGGCTGATTTTGAGGTGGGTGGAATTTGGTATCTTGCTGGTTTTAGAGGATGGATCATTTTCCTCCATGGATTTGATTTCAATTCAATTTTAATCAAATAAGATCATATATTAAATTCTTAAATACAATTCATATATGAAGAAATGAATGAAACCCTCTTTTTATTTTCTTGTTTTAAACTATACAAGAATAGGTTTTATATAGCCTTCAGTCTTTTCTATAAAAGGAAAATAAAATCTACCCATAATTACATACAATCAATTACCATATCCCTAGCAATCTTAATGATATTTTCATATTTATAACACTCTCCTTCAAGCTGGAGCATATAAATCATATGTATAAAGCTTGTTACAAATAAAATCAATACGATGACTGTGAAGAGACTTAGTAAGGATGTCCGCTAATTGTCCTTCAGAGTTTACAAAGCTAGTGACCATGCATCCAGATAAAATTTTCTCTCTGATAAAGTGACAATCAACTTCTATGTGTTTGGTCCTTTCATGAAACACATGGTTAGATGCTATATGTATATCTGTCTGGTTGTCACAAATTAGCTTCATTTGTGTCCCACCTTCAAACTTTAATTCATGTAACCACTGTTTTAACCATACTAACTCACATGTTGCCAAGGTCATAGCTCGATATTGTGCTTCTGCACAAGACCTGGCGATAACTGCTTGTTTCTTACTTTTCCAGGATACTAGGTTGCCTCCAATTAAAACACAATATCTTGTAGTAGAACGTCTGTCGGACGGAGAGCTTGCATAATCTGCATCAGAATATCTAACTATCTGAGTATTGCCTTTATCTTCATACAATAATCATTGTCCTGGCACTTTCTTGATGTATTTAAGAATGCATATAACAGCATTCCAATGACTCTTACATGGAGTTTGCAGGAACTGGCTAAGAGATAGTTCAACTTTCCAACTAACCGTTTATATCGTCCAGGATCTTTTAGCGACTGTCCAACTAGTTTTCTATACTCATCAGGGTTCTCCAATGGCTCCCCATATTTTGGTAGAAGTTTAACATTTGGATCCATGAGAGTGTCAACAGGTTTACAATCTAACATGCCAATTTTCTGAAGAATGTCTAGAGCATATTTTATCTGAGAGATGACTATACCAGTATGAGACTGAGCTACTTCTATGCCAAGGAAGTACTTTAGTAGTCCCAAATACTTGGTCTGAAAATGATTAAATAAGTGTGTTTTCAGCTGTCAAATGATTTCTTGGTCACTTCCAGTAATGACTATATCATCCACATATACAACCAAGTAAATGTATTGACCATTGGAATATCGATAGAAAACTGAGTTGTCTGCCTCGCTACAAGTCATACCAAATTTCTGAATGACAGTACTGAATCTCTCAAACCAAGCACGATGAGACTGTTTGAGACCATACAGAGAGCGACGAAGCCGACAAACTAGACCATACTCCCCCTGAGCAAAAAAATCATTTGGTTGCTCCATATAGACTTCCTCTTGGAGGTCTCTATGAAGAAAGTCATTCTTGATGTCCAGCTGATAGAGCGACCAGTGACGCATAGTAGCCATGGAGAGAAATAAACGACGGAAGTAATTTTGGCTACAAGAGAAAAATTATCACCATAGTCCAAACCAAATATCTGGGTATAACCTTTAGCAACCAGACGAGACTTGAGTCAATCAATCTGCCCATCAGAACAACCTTTCACTGCATAAACCCATCGGTAACCAATTGTAGATTTTCCATGGGGTAACAAATCTCAAGTGCCACTTGAGTGTAAAGCAACCATTTCATCCATCATTGCTTGTTTCTATCATTGATCAGACAATGCCTCATGGGAATTTCTAGGAAGAGGAACAGAAAATAAGGTGGAGAAAAAAGCAAAATATAGAGCAGATAAACAATGATAACTGAGAAATGTATAAATAGGATACGGATTACGAGTGGAACGAATACCTTTACTGGTGGAAATTGGGCCAGGAAGGCCAGGAATGTCCACGGTACAGGCAGGAGCTGGAGCAAGTTATGAGTCAGTGGCTGCAGTGTCAATGCCGGTGGAAGATAGAGAACAAGGACGACGATGGTATACCTGAAGAGGAAAGGTGGTGACATAATCTCAAATGTAGGATGGAAGAATGGAACAGACAGTACCGCAGAAGAGGTGAGACGAGTCGGGGTATGAGGAGAGAAGTAAGGTGATTACTCGAAGAATGTGACGTCGGCAGAGATGAAGTAGCGATTATTATCTGGAGAATAACATCGGTACCCTTTTTGAAGTCGGGAATTTCCTAAGAAGATACATTTAGTAGACTTAGCATAAAGTTTATCTTGTCCCGATGTTAGATTATAAACAAAACACATACAACCAAATATGTGAAGTGGGACCGAATAGAGATGTTGGTTGGGAAATAAGATAGAGTGAGGAATTTGGTCTTGTAAAATAGAAGAATGTATGCGATTAATGAGATAGCAAGCAGTTAGAACTACATCCCCCTAGAAACGAAAAGGTATATGGTTATGGATTAATAAGGTACGAGCCGTCTCAATGAGATGTCTGTTTTTACGTTCAGCGAGACCATTTTATTGGGATGTATAGGAACATGATGAATCATGGAGAATACCCATAAAGGATATAAAGGTGGTAAAAGGAGCAAAAAAATACTCTCGAGCATTATTACTATGAAATACACGAATAGGAGCACCAAATTGAGTTCTGTCAGCACAAATTTTTTGAAAAATAGGAAATAACTCAAAATGATTTTTCATTAAAAAAACCAAGTATTTCGAGAGTAATAATCAATAAATGTCAAAAAATATCGAAATCTCATAACAGAATTGACACGATACGAACCCCAAATATCAAAATGAATTAACTCAAAAGGGGACGCAGCTCGATTATTGACTTTTTTGGGAAACTGTACATGAGTATATTCCCAAGTTGACACGACTCATATGGAAGTGGAGATAATGAAGAAAGTTATGGAACTAGCTTCTGGAGCTTAGAGAGACTGGGGTGGCCCAAACGGTTATGGAGAACATCAGCAGAATCTATGGAGGTGCAAGCGACCGCAGGCAATGACTGCGTAAGATGATAAAGGTCTTGTGACTCACGTCCTGTATCAATCATCCGTCTCGTACCCTGGTATTGTACAAGAACATAATGATTAAGAAATGTGACAGAACAATTCAGATCATTGGTGAGTTTACTAACCAAAATAAGATTGAAAGGATAACCTGGTACATAAAGCACATATTGCAGAGGTTATGTAGGAACATTAGAGGCATGTCCAATGCCTTTAGCGACATTTTTAGAACCATTAGCAAGGGTAACCATAGGAAGAGAATGAGAACTAGTTAAAGCAGATAAAAGTTTTGTATTACCAAAAATGTGATCAGAGGCGCCAGAGTCCAGGACCCATGAGCCCAATGGTGAGGACTGAGTGATGCATGCAACATAATTACCAGTATGAGCAACGGAAGTAGAGGACGATGACTGATAGGCCTGATACCGGAGGAAAGCTGCATATTCGGCTTTAAACAGAGTAACAGTCTTGCTCGAGTCGGCATGACAATGAAAACAGAGTGGAGAGCGGCTCGGAAGGCAAGGAGATCGGCGTCGTCTGAGTTCAGGGATGTTGCCGAAACAATGAATAATGATGCATGAACAGTGACGCGTGAATAGAGATGCCGGAATAGTGAACAGTGACACATGAACAATGAATGGTGACGCGTGAACAGTGATGTCGGAAAAGTGACTCCAGAAAAAAAAAAGTGAAGAAACCCTAGAATCAACCTACTGTACCATGAAGAAATGGAGGAAACCCTTTTTATTTTCTTGTTTTAAACTATACAAGAATAGGTTTTATATAGTCTTCAGTCTTTTCTATAAAAGGAAAATAAATCTACCTATAATTACATACAATCAATTACCATATCCCTAGCAATCTTAAAGATACTTTCATATTTCTAACAATATATATCACTACTTATTTTGGAAAGTCTATCCTAATACCTTCTTCTAGTTGACACCCCACTTAGCTCTCTCTTATGTTGTCAATAAGGTTTTTCTTTTTATCGTCACTGAAAATTCAGTTTTAGTCCTAGGTTCCGATTTTATGTGGAATTAAGCACAATAATTTAAACAAGTCCTAAATATTATTTCTATGAATTAACAAAATTATCAAACACCCTTAAGTCTAACAATATGAATAAATGCAAATAAACAAGAGCAGAAAATAAAATCAATACATGTAATTTTATTGACGAAGTGGAAAACTCGTGCGAGTAAAAAATCACTATGGTATCTAGGCTACCGGGCCAAAATCCACTATAATGAGAAAAACTTACAGTGATGGTATAAGACCTATGACAACAACTCTGCTGAATCTAATCCCACAACTGTAATAACGTGAAGAAATCATCGAGCCCGCACCAAGTGACCTTCTTCATAACCTCTGAAGTCTTTGAGCGGATCAACTCTGCAAACACTCAACGCCGGAACTCCGACTACCAATCTTCCTCCTTGAGAACTCTGAAGGCTTTGGAAGTTGGGTTTGATTGTGTTTCTTTGATGGTCAAACAAAGATCAATATCATCAAGGAAACGAAGACATGATATTCAAAGAAGTCTTCAAGGTGAAATCAAGAAGATTGAAAAGTTAAGAAGGTTTTAGGCTCAAAGTAAAAGGTTTTCAACACTTGTGTAGGTGGCTTAATGTTTGTTTATATAGGTAGGGTAAAGGCTAGGGTTTCCTTGACATTCGAACGCAACTGAAACGCAAAATAACTTACTCAAGCATAGACAATCGAGCGCAACTGAAACGCAAATTTTCTGCCTCCGGACGTTCGAATGCTCAGACAAACGCAGGTCGCAGACTGGTTTTTAGGTGCAACTTAAAATGCTTCTAACTTTCTCTTCCCTTGACTAAATCATACGTTCTTTATATGTACGTGATCGTCTTCGAGTCTACTTTCCGATGACAGTGACGCTATATCAATTGGAGATCTAAATTTTCCGAAATGTTCAAAAGAGTGAACATCACTCTGAAATATCCATTTGAAGTTGTCGAAATACTTGTCCAATTGTTCCGAGAACTTCAACACTCATTACAACTTAATTGAACTTATTTTGTTACGGACATTGTCAATAAATATGGAACTAACATACACCAAAACCCATACGTTTTGAAACAAATCGTCCTAATATGACCTAAATCTATAAATAAATCAAAATTAACTTAAGTAAATGGCTTCTTAATTATATAATTTGTATGAATTAATTACATGCGTTGTAATGAGATAATATTGTTAGGATTCTCTCATTATTATTTTTTTACTTAACTATCATCTTATTGTGGGGTAAGGATCTGATTCAGATTGGCTCAAGATGGAGAATTGATTGTGGGGAAAGGATGTCCCTACAGCACAGTAACTGGATACCGAGACTAAGAACGCTCAAACCTGTTTGCATACATCACGACCACAGTTGATTGGTCAGAAATCCGACAGAAATCCGACTTTATATAACAAGAAGGGATAAGCAACGCAGTCAGGAATTGGTCCCCTTCTGCTACAAATTGGATCAAGTAAAATGTTGATGCTGCTATTGAGATGTCGTCAGATAGGGTTGGATTACGAGCCATTTTTAATAATGATTGAGGACACTGTAGGAACAAAGCAGGATCTCTCCGGCATTTAAACCTTACAATCTTTAACTCTCATACAGTGTTCTTACAAGAGACTCATCATCGGATCATGAAAATGCAAATTCTACATAGAGATAATAGTTGCGGCAATTCATAACAACAAGTTTAATAGGGATGTTGAGCTAGCAGAAGCCGAAGCTATGAAATTCGGGATTCGCTTAGCTAAAGACCTGAGCTTAATTCCCCTAATGGTTGAAGCTGATGCTATGAATGTTGTGAGATTAACAAAGGGAAAGATCTCTGTCGATAAAGAGATTAGTTGGGTTTTGAATGATATTCTGTTGCTTGCTAGGGAGATGGAAAACGTTAGTTTTGATTTTATCCCCAGGAATTACAATGTAAAAGCTCATAAGCTGGCCAAACTTGCTGTCAGCAATATGAGCAGGAAAATCTGGCTTGATGATTTTCCAGCTAATGTAGTTGATTATGTTTCTGTTTAATAGATACTTACATTTCAAATATATATATATATATTCATATGTCACAAGGAAAAACATGGGTTGAAAACTTACTCGCTGTTTCTTACCCTCTTTGTTTTGAATAGACGACTATGCATTGCATAATGCTAAAGCCTCAGTGTCCTAGATTTTCACTAAGGAGATTCTCGTAATCTCATACCCCTATGTAATGTCTAGGGATGGTAATTAGAGATGGCAACTATACTCGGACCCGCCCGGGTCCGGGATTTAAAAAATCGGACACGGGTCTTTAAAATTCGGATCCGGGTTCGCACGGGTCTGGAAAAAAAATAAAAAATATTAAAAAATAAATTAAAAAATAATGAAAAATACAAAATAATATGTATATATATAAAAAAATATAATTAAATATAATTAAAAATATAAAAGAATTGAAATAAAACTAATTAATTGACAAAATTCAAATATAAATATAAAATAATATAATAAAAATTAAAAATAAAATAAAATAAAAAATAAAAAAGTGAACCGGGTATCCGAATCCGGACCGGGTAGACCCGGACTCGGGTCCGGATCCGACCGGACTCGAGTCCGGATCCGGATTTTGCCATCCTTATTGATTCGTCATGTCTCGAATTGATTTCGTCCCATCCTGTCCTGATTGTAATTTAGGATAAAAAAAATTTGAATTCCAATCATAATTTTTATTTAAGATGATTTTTTTTGTTGAATCCTGTCTTAAATGGTATATTATGGGTGTTCGCGTTGCGGTTCGGGTCGGTTTTTTAATTTTTCACATCAAACCGTGCGGGTTGCCAGTTTAGGAAATTAGAAACCGAAACCGCAAATTTGATAAGGAAAACCGCGGCGGTTCGGGTTGGCGGTTTGGGCGGTTCGGGTCGGCGGTTTGGATTATAAAATTTTTAAAGGAAAATTTGTGGGTTTTCACATAATAATTGAAGAGAAAAATACATAATTTTCATTTATACATTGCATATTGTCATATGATCATTAAATATCTTAAATTTCATTGTTAAAGAAGAAGAAAAATTTTAAATAATATCTAATTTGAATGCGGGTCGGCAGTTTAGGCGATTTAGGTCGCAGTTTGAGTCAAAATTTGCGGTTTTGGGCGGTTCGGGTCGCGGTTGGGTCAAAACCGCCCACCGACCCGAAATTTATGCTTCGATTCCGATTGACCCGAAATCATTTTAATTTTTTTCCAAACCGCGCGGTGCGGTTCGGGTTGGTGCGGTGCGGTTCGGGTTGCGGTTTGACCCGAAACCGTGATCACCCCTATGGTATATAATCCCAAATTTTGAAGATTTTTCGAATTAAAAATTGGGATTCGAATAAAAAATGTATCTCAAATTTTAACCCGAATTTTTATTTGAGATAAAAAGTCGTCTCGAAATCTTATCCTAAACAATAAAAATTCCCGAAATCTATTCGGGATTCGAGATTTTCTGTGGATACTATTAATATCCCGACAAATTTTAAATCTACGGGCACTCCGCTTTTGTTATTTCATTATTTGTATTTTACCTGGCTTAATAAATGGTTGGGTTTTTTGAATTGAAAGGGAGCCATAAAACTGACTTCAAAAATTTTAAATTTGAAACACTTCCAAATTAAATGATAAACAAACACAGTAACCCTCCAAGTGTCGAAGTGGCAGATTCTGTGGACTTGATCGGTCTATAAAATAGCACCATCCAATAATAACATAACACGTACCTAGGCGGCTAAATATGACGGCCTAAGCCGGCTCTTTCCTCATATTAATTTTTATTTAAAAATAAATGAATAGTATTAATATCTTTTTTTATCTAAAAAATAATTTAATAAACAAAAAACAAAACAAACAAACGACTCATTCAGATTCATACATTTAAGTTCACTCAATTCAAATGGCAATCATATTTCTGTAGAAGAAACAAACGCCACGTACGAAAACATAATGATGGTAAACTACCCATGAGTTAAAAAAAGAATGTATTTAGAAGAGATCATAATAGCCAAAACTAATGGTGTACCCAAAAAAAAAAGGGGTCAATCTGATGACTTAGATTCGATCGAATCTGATTGGGTTTAAGATAATAAATTTATTAGTAGGGGTGTGTATTGGTCGGTTCGGTCGGTTAATCCTTAATTTTTTAACCGTAATTGAAATTTTCGGTTAAATAAAAGTGTGACTGATTTAACTAATTTATGACACATAACCATTAACCAATTAACCATTATATTTCGGTCGGTTATCGTTAATTCGGTTATTAACCAATCCAATAAATTAAAATTTAATATTTTTTACAAATTTTAATTAGTAAAATTATATATGATGTAGGTCGGTTCTACCGACTTTTTCGGAACGTTTCAACCAGTCGAACCACTGACGCATTAATTTTTTTGGATCACTAATTTGATCACATATGTGATTCTAAAAATACCGATTCTAACTAACATTTGATTAAATATATCTATATTTAATTACATGAGAGATAAATATTTTTTAAACCCTCGATGATTGTCACGGCCTCAGATTTCCTTCAAAACAACATGTTATAAATTTTAAGGGTCACGAATTCACCACGATGCAAAATCTACACATTTGAAATTTTATGTATTTTTACCTTTAAATTATTGAGAGAAATTAAAAAGAGACAAAATCAAGCCGTTAATGCAGCTTGTCATTTGAATTTTATCAATTTTATTTTCGGGTAGTATTATCAAATCAATATAACTACAACCAATTGAGAGTTTACATGCAGACTATCTTAACTCTAAAAAATTAAAGGATTCGCACGCGCTAATATATATATATATATATATATATATATATATAGTTTAATTTCGGTTAATCGGTCGGTTCGGTTATACGAATCTCATAATCGTAACCGAATCGAATAACCGAAAATGTTAAAAATTTTAACCGCAATAACCGATTTAACCGAATTAACCGAACCGTAATAAAAAAAAATGGGTCAGAACGGTTCGGTTAATCGGTTAAAACCGATTAATGAACACCCCTATTTATTAGTTTGAGTTTTTTCAACTCTATCTGATGAGGTCTTCTCTCCAATTTTTTTGAATTAGGATTTAATTTTTATCTTAACTCAACCCGGTTAACGTGTGTTTACATTATAATTCATAATAGATATATATATATAATTGAGAGAAGACAGATTATAATATTGAACAGGGAGAGACGGATAGATGAAGAAGATTTCCAATAGACATAAATATAATTAGTATAATATTAAGAGCTAACAATGTACTTTATTAAGTCCCCAAGGGATGTGATTTGCTGATGTAGGATTCGGGATCTCACCTTGAGGTCCAGGAT
Organism: Zanthoxylum bungeanum; assembly: GCA_019454045.1. NCBI lineage: Eukaryota > Viridiplantae > Streptophyta > Magnoliopsida > Sapindales > Rutaceae > Zanthoxylum > Zanthoxylum bungeanum. The sequence goes on along the minus strand of SKCR01054284.1, from coordinate 4,349 downwards.
TTGAATCCAATGAGTGCGTTTTTTGTAAGAGCCTAGGACAATCGGGAGTTTTATCTACTCTGTTTAAGCCTGAAAAAGATAATTTGGCGGTAAAATTTTCAACGATTCCAAAAAATAATGTAGTTTATCAAAATTAAATAATGAAATTTTGTCTCATTACTGTAGGAATGATTTCAGCTGGCATGATGCTTCGGCCTGTTATCACTTTTTCTTGCTTTGCATAGAAAGCATGCGGATGTGGTGTCACAAACTTTGTAATTATTAGTAGAAGTACAATGATGAAATTTGGATATAATACAGAGTTTAATTGTGTTAAAAATATTTATAAAATTTTATTATTTATGTATTAATATTAATTAATTAATTATTAAGTTTCGTTTGCATATAATTTTTTATACAACAATTATTAATCATAATGTTTGTGCAATAAATTATGCAAACAATAGAATCAAAAGTAAAATAGAGAAATTGGTCAAAAGTGTTCTCTTATTACTTGATTGTTAAAATTTCGATTCCTTTTTCTCAAGATTCTCTCATTATTTATAATGCTTAATTATAAGGAAAATAAAACGGACAGTGGTTATATTTCATACACATTTCTCATTAATTGGCCTAGTCCATAAAATCTCGGGATTTCCATATTTCAGACAGTTGTTCAGTTTAAAGGAATGGAAAGTAATTAATAAGTTGTCTGATTCATTGTTTAGAAGATTCGTGTCATCAAGGAGTTGATATTTTAGGGCTATGCCTTGCGTGACATATGCTTGTATTTGTGGGCATCAAGTCTGGTATGGACTTCCCACTAGTGAGCCATGAATTCAGACCTTGACAGAGGTCCTGCTACTGGATTCTGATGATAGGTCCTAACATCAGACTCTGATAGAAGTGCTAACTTCATACCCTGGTGATGGGTTCTGCTGCTAGACTCTGATGATAGTTTCTGTTACAGACTCTGATGATCGGTATGAAGGCTGATTCTGAAAGGAAATCATGAAGTCCTCTTCGTCTAGCCACGTGCATTTTACCAGATGCTTGATTCCTCCCCAAATATTTCCCTCTTTTGTGTTGCATTATTTGAATAAAATATTGGGAACAAACAAGTGTATTGTTCGTACTCTACATACTCTATAGTTTAGGCCCTTAATGGGCTTTTGGGTGTTCTAGACTGCATCTTTGTTTCCTCGGGAGCCTGACTGTCACGTCCTATAAATATTTGATTTGACTGCCTTTGTCAACTTCATCAATTCCACTCTTAAAGACCATATCAAAACCAAATCATAATCATTTATAAACCCCAACTCAAATTCACACTTAGGGATTTCACAATTTAAGGACACAACAATCATGTAAACAACCTCAAGCACACCCAATCAACACTCAACACTCCACAATCATCAAATCATCAAAATTCATTATATCAAGGATTTGGGTCAAGCTCTATTCATCTTGGTGTCATTTTTTTCTTCATTAGCATAACCTTCTAATCTTTTTTTTTTTCCAAGCTTGCATGTGAAGATTGAAGCTTGAATCAAGTAGTTTTGGTGATGCAATGGAGAGGGTTATGGAGTTCTCTCCATGCCTCACTTTTCCCCTCTCAAAATGTGAAGGGTGAAAGGGTAATGTTCCCTTTATATACTAGGGGCATATGGTAAAAAAGGTAAATGAAGAAAATTCTAAAAGATTTAAGAATTTCCCCAAATTAGTCCTTAGGCACAGTTCAACCGAATCTGAATTGCATTTTCGATCTATTTCGGCTTCGAATTTAAAGAAATGTCTAAAATTAAAGTTGTAGATATCGGTCTTAGATTTACAGTGATATAAAATTCATAAAAATTGGATATCGTATGAGAAATTTACGGTCCGAATACTAAAGACTCTCTGCGTTGAACCTTAAAATGAATTCTGTATCGGTACTACAAGGAATTTGTCGAATAGGCTTAAAGTAATTTCATGAGCCTAATACACACTTCAATAAGATCATATAATAGGTGTTATACCATTCCTAACTTAGTAGTCATCAGGTTACTGGGGTGTTACACTTACAATCCTGAAAATCTAGGTTTTGAAATGTTGGCTACTACTCAGAGGGTTCCTATGATGACCCCATCTTGATTTCAAAGACGTAGTGTGACGCTGCTACAACCCTTAACTCCATAGCAGCCCCTCCTACTGCCTCTAACACATCTCAAACTACGCACAAGCGTATGTCTGCTTCTTCTTCTGCATCCCCACTCCCATCTGGTGCTATATCACCCCCTGGAAAATCTAGATCCAATAGAAAGGATTTATATGCCTCATTTTCTTCGGTTGGGATTCCTACTCATGTTTGTCCCAGGTCCCTAACTCATGACAAGTGAGAGGATGGTCAACTTCATCCTCGCCGCAAGAAACATAAGACTAAGAGCGAGCTGGCATACCCTTAAGGGCTGAGACGAACCAAGTGCCGCAGTTACAACTTCTGGGTCTGGTCCCTTGGCATCAGAGTCTTTTTCGCTTACTACTCATTTCGCCCCAGTTCTGTCTACATCTCTGCCTCATGCCTCTGCCTCGAGGTCCCCCATTTTGGTCTTCAAATCGCATGTTTCTACCTCTAGATCTTCATTGGCCCCTTCTGCACTACCTTTGGTACAACCTCTTTCGGGGCCTTATAGATGCCTTGCACAACAACTCTTTGAGCCGTCAGATGTGAGTGATTCTGCCTTTGATGCCGGAGAGTTCCAGGATTTGTTAGGTTCTGTACGTTCCATCGTTGCCTCTCTCTCGACACATCATGGTCTACTCTCCTTGCTCCAAGATCCTACTCTCGGCAGTAGGATCATTCAATTCAATAAGGTGAGTTCCATTTGCGAAGCCCAGTTGCTTCGAGAGATTGAAAGTCAGGACCTACTACGGACCTAGCCTCGACTGCCCATGAAAAGAGGGCGCCAATTGTATGTGCAGTAAACTCTACAAATAATAGAATCAAAAGTAAAATACCGAAAAATTTGTCAAAGTGTTCTCCTATTTCTTGATTATCAAAAGGTTGATCCCATGTTCTGAGGATTCTCTCATTATTTATAATGCTTCATTATAAGGGAAATAAAATGGATAGCAGTTATATTCCATACATGTTTCCCAATAACTGGCTCATTCCCTTAAATCTCGGGACTTCCCTATTCTGGTCGGTTGTCCCGTTTAAAGGAAGGAAAAGTAATTAATAAGCTATATGATTCCTTATTTAGAAGGTTCATGTCATCAAGGAGCCGATATTCGGGCATATTCCATGTGTGACCTGTGTTTGCCTTCGTGGGAGTCAAGTCCGGTTTGGACTTTCCATTAGTGAGTCCTGAATTCAGACCCCGACGAAGGTCCTGCTATCGGATTTTGATGATAGGTCCTAAAGTCAGACTCTCATGGATGTCCTGACTTCAGACCCTGGTGATGAGTACTGCTGGCAAACTCTGATGATAGGTTTTGTGATATATTTTGACGATAAATCCTGAAAACTGATTCTGACAGGAGGTCTTGAAATCCTTTTTGTCTGGCCATATATCATTTTATCAGATGTTTGGCTCTTTCCCCAAACACACAGTTGAGAGAAAAATAAAAACTCAACATAACTCTTTTCGGAACTGAATTCAATTACACGAGATGATAGGTTTAATTATGATTATTGGTTGGCACGGTTTGTATCAAAATTGTTTGTGGCGTACCTACTAGTGAAATGACCTGAGTAGACGCAATTTGGAAGTGATGCCATTACCAGCTGGGAAATTTACACTTCCCTTAAAATTTACCAGTTATTATTGTTATTTTATTTTTATTTTTTTAGTTTATATACCACTTTGTTACATCTTCATGTCAAAATTTGAATAAAATAATGTTATTATTTCGTGTCTGATAAAATTTTCAACAATTTTTTTTTTTAAAATAGCAAACGAAACGGTGAAACAAAAAATTGTGGAGGAAAAATGTTATTAATTGAAGGCCAATTTGATCACTAATGATATGGTGCCATATTTAAGGTAAATCTTTGAGATTTTAGACTCAAAGTTAAGTTCAAAACCTTTTCAATGGTAAAAAGTTTGATAAACATTTTTTCCCTGATTCATTTAGTTGGTGTTATTTGTTAATATGAGTATTATTCATTATTCTAAAATGCGCTAGGCGCTAGTCGGGTGGCGACCCAACGCTTAACTTCTAGTCAGGGTCTAGGCGGCTAATCGGAAATTGAGAATTTCTATAATTAGATTTAAAATTTGGTATGATTTGGAGAAATTACTCATAGAGAAATGTTGTTTGAGTAACGAGTAATATTTATAAATGATCAATTTGATGAAAAACTAATAAAAATTGAAAAAAATTAGAGG
>SKCR01054283.1:0-35774 GCA_019454045.1 Zanthoxylum bungeanum | reverse complement strand
TGGTTGAGATGATTTATATTCAATATAAAAGACCATTATTTACAACCAGCGGTTGCAAATTTCTATATCATTTTTATACAAAACACCTAGTGTTCAAAATACAAAAGTATACCCACATTGGGTTTATATAGATATATAAATAATATTCCTAGTCAAACTAGGTACATAATAACAGTATGTTAGTTCAAGACATGCCCCGAGGGCAGTTCCAAACAAAAGTGCCAAGGCCAACCCAAAAACAGTGACAGATGTCTATTGGCAAACACGCAGGTCAATCTCCCCATGACGCCAGTTTCAGATAATCCGCAGATCTTGAAACATCAGTACAAATGTGAGGAGTACCACAACCAGAATCAAAAATCAAATTTAAAAACTAGAAAGTAGTCAGGTATTTTCTATAACAAACATACATGAGGCGGTCGGTGCTTCCACCTTATCTCCTTCTGGAGCGCCTTGTACTCGCGGCAGTCACGCTCCAGTGACCACCTTGCCGCACTGGAGGCAACATCCTGAGATTATCCTTAGGCTTCCCAGAAGCCTTTGACACTTTGCCTGCCCTTCTTTTCTTCTTCTTCTTGACCCTACAGTCGCATTGGCCCAGCCCTCGAAGTCGAGATGTTAGAAGCGAAGTGCGCCTCGCGCTTCTTGCCCTTAGAAGTTCATTGTTTCTGCCTCACGCAGCGTGGACAAGCTCTCAAGAGTCTGCTCTTGGTCCTCATATTGTAGTCATGATCTGAACCCACTCCACGTGTCGGGGAGAGACTGCAAGATCAAACTATAGATAGTCTCAATCTCAAAGACAATCTTATTTGTCCAAGATGCTTGATATCGGCAATCATCTGTGGCACATGAAGTCAACAGATGTACCTCCGCATCCGAGCGCGAAAGAACTTCTTCTGTAACTTCAATTTTTGCGATTCTAAGATTTGATCGGTTGTTAATCATTCAACTCGCCAACAATTGTATAGGGATCAATCCTTGTTTGTCGACGGAATGCTGAGTAATCAGCAAATCAAGCATGATAGAGTGAGCAGGTACGTTGTCATCACCTATGTGTCTTAAAAGATCTAGATCGAGGCAATAATCCAGATCTATGTTGGTTTATTCTAAGGTCCCAAGATCAAAACAAGACATGAAAACATGCGTGAATACACCAACGAAGATAGCGGAATACTTACATGATCGGTTATGTCGATTTGAAGACGAATCATGCCCAAAAACGCACTGCCTTTGTAAGCCCACTGCAACAGTCCATGCTCACTGTCTTGGCAGTTTCGGGTCTCAAAACGAAGCTCCAAACTCCGTCGGATGAATCCCGCCTCATGGGTGAACCTCCCTACCACCTTCGCAAGACTCGTAGTGTGCTAGCACTTGAATTTCACCATGAAAATCCACTCTTTGCTTCCCTAAAGTCACGCCTTTTTTGGTTCCAAACCAGTAACCATGTTTCAGTTTGGGCGTGAGAAGAGGAGAAAAATGAGAGAGAAGAAGTTTTGTATTAAGTTAAAATGATTTACCAAAAATCAATTTATATTTATGCCATAATTTTTCATTAAATTAATAATAAATTATGATGACACAAACATGCAATGGCTTAGAGTGTCAAACACTCAAACTCCATGCAATGACATTGAGTGCATTGTACACAATCTACATGCAAAGCATTAGAATGACATGTGTCATGTGGCCCCACACGTTTCCAAATGAAAGTGGGCCCACGTGCACTCACGCGTTCGGGTTCGATATTTCCGAAATACCGAGCTTACGTCGCGACGTTAATTCAATCGAATAATTGCGGCTACCGAAATATTATTTACGTCGCTAACGAATTAATTCTAAATTAACTCGTTTGCCCGAATTAAAATCTAATTTTAATTCCGCGTCGAAATCTAATTTCGTTTAATATATCGAATATATTAATACATCGATTAATTCCGAATTAATCGTTCTCTCTCTTTAGACGACATTTTTATCCCGGATATAAATATCTCCGTATTAATCCTAGATTAATTTTCTCTCTCTTCTGTATAATCCCAGATTATTCAAGAGTGCGAGTTGTGCGTCATCGGTGGATTATCGGGAAGCGACCCATGAGATCCCGGATAATCTGGCCAGTAAATACGGTCGTCGGAGTATCCGAATCACGTACGTACCAAGTACTACGTTCTACCGATTTACGAGACAAGGTCGACTCCTAGCAAAGCACCAAGTCTACCCAATTCTCCGGACATATCCATTTAAGAATATTAAGATCTGTATCAAGCGTAGTATACTAATGTATTGCATATCGGCCCAGTCCAGTATCGGATAGTCACGTGCTAGGGCTGGGGCTGGATAAGTGTCTGCCCCGTCCGAAACACATATCGGATGTCTGGTAACTAGTCTCTATAATCGGATATTCATGACCTGGTCATAATATCACGATTGGATGCGCATCACTTTAAGAGCACTAACACCGTATCCTGCGTGACATCATCTCCAATATGACTGGAGTGATACTTCCGTCTTGACATCACATCCAATACACTACGATTCTCAATATACCCGGCATTGGCGTACACAGAACCGGTTACAGTCCTAGACGACCTCAACTAAAGTATATCGATTGTCGTAAGCATTAGCGATGTAAGTCTCAGGTTTAAGACTATACACACCTACCTTGATTTCGGCCTCCCATAGACACATAGTCATAATACCAATGGGATTCCGAGGGGTCTATCCAGAGCGAAGCTGTTTCCCGTACCATCGGTGAAACACGACCTCCTATCGCACTTGCATAAGTATCCAATACTTATATATATGAGAACTATGTCGTTGTGCCCTCACAACGCGCACAAGTGCAATACTAGCCTATTCCGCATTATCGATGTCCAGTCTCGATAATACTACGGCTAGGGATATTTAATGATTAATCCTTCGTGGACTGATACTGTCTCATATCATCTCAATCCAGGAACTAATCATAGGGACCTCTCTTCATTTATATATCTATGGTGATCTAATCACAAATGATGAGAGTGCAATTTCCTTGTTACATAGTTAATTTGCTACAGCAACACAATGTTCTGTGCAAATAGTGACGCTATGGGTCATATTATCCAACAATCTCCCACTTGGCACGTAGCGAGTCACTCAAGTGTCCTACACCGAACTATGTAAGGTTCGCTCAAATTGCTGAGGAAAGGTTTTCGTCAGCGGATTTGTTTGATTATCGTTGACGCGATTTTATACGATCATCACATCGCCACGATGTATGATCCGAACGAATCAGATGATATAGAAGTATATATCTGGATCGTCGATGAGACCTTTAATTCCTTAGCCTGTGCTGACGCCTAGCTCAGTTGCTAACAGAACTATATCTAATCTAATTAGATTTATTTTGACCCAAAAGGCTTCTATTGCTGCCTCAGCTGCAGCAATAATCCGCATTTGTTGTTTATTCGGCAACAGTTATCTTGCTTGGAAGATTTCCAGCTCACTGTCCCGTATTCAAACTTTATAGTACCGCAGTATTTAATCGTTTGGAAAACTTGCTGCAGTGATCCCAGTCACTTCAAGTTCTCCTTCTCCATAGTAAAAGATAGCATCTTTAGTTCTCAGAGATACTAACAGATGTTCTTAACTTCAATCCAGTGACTATCACTTGGATTGACCCGATTGTGACTCCATATGCTCGAAGCGTATGAGACACCAATACAAGTACATTTTAAATGTACAATTTCCCAGAGAGTGTTAACAACTCCAAATCTATCCCAGTAGATCTTTATTCCTTGAATAAAGGTTGTTACTCCCCAGAATTCTACGGAGAATTTCTATGAAAGAATATCTATGAAAGCCAAGCTTTCACCAATTGCAATATGAATGGGAATTTCACTGTCAGTGCGCTCTCCCACTAACCTCCTTATATACACAAGAATTATTTCGTTTTGAGTCAAATCATAAACCATTATGATTATTTCAAAACGTCAGTTCCAAGAACCTTATGCTTGCATCAATCCAAACATGGATCGAATAACCCGCAAACCTTGTTTGTCGGTTATATAAAATCGTCAGGATGTTGTAAACATCCTCCAAAAGGTTTCCTTTTCAGGAAAGCGATTTTGATTTGTAACTGACATATTTCATAAATGAAATATACAGTTATCAACAAGCATCTTCAAAATGGATTTACCATGGCAACAGGTGTAAAAGGTTGAACCGTTATTAACACAATGTTGATAACGATACCTTTCCGTCAAAAGCCTAGCTTTGTACGTTGGTATGTTGCCTTCCATGTATGTCTTCCTTGAAGACGTTTAAATGTACCATAGGCACAATGCCTTGTGGTACAACAACTAGTATCCAAAATAGTTGTTATACATGGAATCCATTTCGGACTCATGGCACTTTGCCATAACATGGAGTCGATACCTCGTATCACTTCCTCAAAACGTAGTCGGATGGTACACCTCCATAAGATTGACATCTTTATGAGGTGAGATCAGAAACCCATACCTAGGTGTTTTCTGACTCTATCCGATCTACGAGTTCTTGTGTATTTGAAGATTAATGGTATAGTTTCATCATAGATGAACTATTTGTGTTCCATTAAGGACTTCGTGCCTTGAACAGTATTACTCCGATTTTCATCGAGTATCACTATCCTCCCACTGACCACTGCATATCGGTATTCCTCTCAGGAAAACCGCATGGTGAGCAACAATTACATTGTTTCATGTGGGATTTATAAGTACTATACTTAAGGTTTCCCTTAGGATAACCTATATTGGCACTTATCCAATTTGGGTCCTTAGTTTGGTATCATCCAAACGCTATGCCTGGCATACCCAAATTATCAGGAATGAGAAACCTCGTTTCTTCCTGTCATATCCTATATGATATCTGTCAAACAGATTTATATGGAACCTTATTCTAAATAAGTTTTGCACTGTTAATACATATCCTGTGAAGGAAATAGTAGCTCAGAGCGACTCGTGATAAACTTATCATGTCCAACAAAATTCGGTTTTAGTTCGGACACACCGTCAACTGACGTGTCTCGGGAGGAGTCCTCATATGAAAGAATACCGTACTCTTTCATTTACGTATGAAACTTACTGCTTAAGTATTTTCCATTACGGTTTACCGTGGCGGAATAACACTATAAGCCGATCGTTTGTTTTCTTCGTGTCGAAACTTCAAAAGTTTCCGATCTGTGTTCTTCAAAAGAAACACATAACCACAACGTGATGCTACATCCGTTAAGGTCACGAAATATTCATGTTCACATCTAGCCTAGCTAGATATGGGCCCACTTAATTCACCATGAATAGGGCTAACAGATCGGTGGCCCTTTTACTATTACCAAGTAAAATAGTTTTAGGTATTTAACCTAATAAACTAGATTCGTAGACCTTATTTGAATAGTCAAATCAGTCCTAGTACCCACTCTTAAAAGTGTGGATATACGAGTCTTGTTTAATTGTGTCCTAGACAACAATGCCACAAATAAGTCTCCATTGATCAAATCAATTTAAGCTATTTATTTGTCATTTATATGTTTGAGATTTATATATTCAAAAATAAATTCTGTTATTTACATCCAATGTATTTATCTCAGTATCATTTTATATAATGAAACACTTTAGTGTTCTAGAATATAAAGGTTTTATCCGCATCGGATTAAACACTGATATAGAGATAATGTCTCTAGTCAAACTAGTTACATTATAACATTTCCTAATTTAAGTACATACCCAAAGGGTAGTTCCTAAACTTAGTATCTACGGTCGAAACAGCGACTTTCGTCCCGTTTCCAATTCGCAGAGAAATCTCGGCTTGAAGCCAGTATCCAGCTCACAGCGGATTCTGAACGTCAATACATATATGTATTATGTACCACACTAAGTATTTAAAATCCAATTTCAATACTAGTAGTAAACATAACTTTGACAAATATTTTTAAAGTTAGAGCCTCGCCCTATCTTTAATTCCTTCGTGTCTTCCATATCCAAATGGTAGTCACTTTGGGATATGTCAATTATCTTTTCAATATTTCACAAACCTTTGGCCAAGCCTTGGGTTTTAGAATATCGAAATGATATGCACCTTGTGCTACATGCCCAATTGCAAACTTTGACTTTTCTCCACTAGAATAGTCAATTAATTGCAACTTTAATACTTTTAAATCTAAAGATAGATTTATTATAAGTATATTAATTAAGCACTAAAGTCATCATCACATAAATCTTCCAAAGACTTTATGCTCTACTATTTGCTTAATAATGGGCTTAGTCATAATAAGTTATTTTATCAAATAAATTAACCTATTATTAATTCCCAATTGAAAATTAAATCATTTAAAGCATTTAATCCAATGATTATATATTTTAAATATTCAACTTTTCAATTCTTTCTGATTTTCAATAGTCCAACTATTTAATCAATTTAATAAGGTACTATTTATATAATGATTACAATAATCCAATTATTTAATCAACTATAATTTTAATATTGATTACTATAATCTAATTATAAAATCAACTATCATTTTAATTCAATTATATTGATTACTATAATCCAATTATAAAATCAACTATATATTGAATGAGTTTGTATATAGTCCAACTATATATATATTAAAACAACATAAAATATTAGTCCAACTAATACTTTTGATTAACATGACGAGTAAAATATAAATGAGCGTGTTTAGCGAGTATTCGAACGAATGTTGCAAATTCAATACTTGCCTCCCACTATTTTTCGTCGAGCCTCTAACCCTCCGTCGAGTACTCGGGAAACCGTGTTTCCTAGTGGGCTAGGATCCCGTTAAATATCACACAATCTTGACTTTGGCCAACAAATTGTATGATAATTAACTAGGTAGATCTCGAAGATCAATTGGATCTCATCCAACTCCTAGATCCAGTAGGTGGACTTCCAAGTCCCAAACATATATCTTATATATGCCTATACATCGAATGTATACCCTAACCTTTTTCCTCTAAATCAACTAGGCCTTGGCTTGGCACAACAAACCTAGTGATCCCAGTCAAGCGCGGACCCATTGACATGGAAGCTTCGTAATCAATGTCAATGGACAAGAAGTGGTCTTGACTTTGGCCAACAAACCACAACTTGGACACGACCGATATGGAACAAAGCCTCGTGATTAAAACACATCTTTGACGGACAAGGCTTGACTTTGGCCAACAACCCCTGCCAATCTCGGATCTTGAGTAAGAATCACTCAATGGAAGGAAAATAAACGCTTGATATTTAACGAGGGTTTTTCGCGTGCAAATTGGCTACCAATTTAATTATCTTTGTTAAGGTCTCATCATCATACACCTTAAACATGCATTCTAAATACATAATAAAGCGAGTATGAAAATAAATAATAATGATATGCGGATGGATACTTTACACATTGATCCTAGATCAAATCTCTCCCTTTCTCACTCAAGCTAGCACTTGTACTACTTCTACCCGTTACACTACACTTCTAAAGAAAAGAAACCTCATATACATAGAGGGGAATAGGGTGAGAAGAGAATACAAAGAGAAAGAAGGTGATAAGGCTGGACACGCAGGTCCAATTTAATAAATCGAATATATTACAACAATTTCTAAAATTGCCCACACGACTAATATCCATCCGATATACATTATTCATTCAACACAACCACGTATTCACACACATAAGCATGCTATCAATCAATCTAATCAAATTAATTAATCTGATAATTAGTGATCATCCAATGTTCAAACAACGATTTGATTTTGTTCGAGTCAAACTCGTTTTGCGAATAAGTACTTAAAGTACGAATTCATGAATGAATTAAACTACATCAGTAAATCTAATATTTAACATGATTTAATACTAATTCACTATTCAATTCCAAATTAAATATACACTTTTATTTAATAACCTTTACGATTTAAATTCCAAATCTAATCGTAACGCGTCTCGAAGACCGATTAACGTCCAACGTCAATTCAATTAAAGTCCAATGGGCTTTGATTGATTTCTTAAGGCGTGGACTTTTGGTCAACTCGGGTCAAAACGATAACCAAAGTCCAATCCGGGATTTACCCCATAAGCCCATAAATCAATCTTGGCCCATTAGGCCCAATGAACTTTAAAGGTTCATTAATCGCAATTGGGCTTTATGGTTAAGGTTTTGGGCCCAATTGGATCCAATCCACTTGGCCTAAAACCAAACTTGATAAATCAAGCCCAATAGGCCCAATTACAATTTTAAATTCTAATTTCCCAAATTAGGCCCAATTAATTAAATCCAAAAATCCGATTTTCATAATTTAATTACCAAAGTGCATTATATGATTAATCAACTAAATCAACACAATTTTTTTTTTTAAAAACACCAAATTAGTCTTATTAATCATATTCATTTCATTATCACATGTCCAACACACACATTGAAAAATCAAAACCCATATTACATGCTTCTAAGTCTCGGCCAAGGAAGGTTATTTTGTCCGATTTGAATTCAATCCGATTAATTACACAATCGACAACGTATTAACTTTCCGAATGATTTCATATACATCCAATGTTCATAAAATCAAAATTACCAAGACATTAAAGGGCATTGTAGATTCGGCCAACATAAGGAATTTAGGGTTTTTGTTCAATAAAATAAATCCAATTCAATCTTAAATTAACATCATTTACTCCATTACCAACTCATCCAATGAATTAACAATGAAAAAATTCCAAGAACTCCAACATGACTTACATTCGGCCAACATCAATAAATTGGGGAAAATTATTCCAAATCAATTTTCATCAAATTAGTCCAACCAATATGAATTTAAACATGTTATAAGCATACTCAAACAACCAATTTATTCAAATCATGCTCAACAAACATTTACCCAAATTTTAAACCCTACAAATTTCATGCTTGCAACATTAGCTCTGATACCATGTGTTGTTTTATTCTAAGGTCCCAAGATCAAACAAGACATGAAAACATGCGTAAATACACCAACGAAGATAGCGGAATACTTACATTGATCGGTTATGTCGATTTGAAGACGAATCATGCCCAAAAACGCACTGCCTTTGTAAGCCCACTGCAGCAGTCCATGCTCATTGTCTTGGCAGTTTTTCGGGTCAAAACGAAGCCTCCAAACTCCGTCGGATGAATCCCGCCCTCATGGGGTGAACCTCCTACCACCTTCGCAGACTCGTAGTGTGCTAGCACTTGAATTTCACCATGAAAATCCACTCTTTGCTTCCCTAAAGCCACGCCAAAATTGGTTCCAAACAGTAACATGTTTCAGTGGTTTTGGGCGTGAGAAGAGGAAAAGAAAAATGAGAGAGAGAAGAGGTTTGTATAAGGTTAAAATGATTTACCAAAAATCAATTATATTTATGCCATAATTTTCATTAAATTAATAATAAAATTATGACACATAACATGCAATGGCTTAGAGTGTCAAACACTCAAACCCATGCAATGACATTGAGTGCATTGTACACAATCTACATGCAAGCATTTAGAATGACATGTGTCATGTGGGCCCCACACGTTTCCAAATGAAAGTGGGCCCACGTGCACTCACGCGTTCGGGTTCGATATTCCGAAATACCGAGCTTACGTCGCGATGTTAATTCAATCGAATAATTGCGGCGACCAAATTATTATTACGTCGCTAACGAATTAATTCTAAATTAACTCGTTTGCCCGAATTAAAATCTAATTTAATTCCGCGTCGAAATCTAATTTCGTCTAATATATCCAATATATTAATACATCGATTAATTCCGAATTAATCGTTCTCTCTCTTTAGACGACATTTTATCCCGGATAAAAATTCTCCGTTATTATCCTAGATTAATTTTCTCTCTCTTCTGTATAACCAGATTATTCAAGAGTGCGAGTTGTGCGTCATCGGTGGATTATCGGGGAAGCGACCCATGAGATCACCGGATAATCTGGCAGTAAATACGGTCGTCGGAGTATCCGAATCACGTACGTACCAAGTACTACGTTCTAACGATTTACGAGACAAGGTCGACTCCTAGCAAAGCACCAAGTCTACCCAATTCTCCGGACATATCCATTTAAGAATATTAAGATCTGTATCAAGCGTAGTATACTAATTATTGTGCATATCGGCCCAGTATCGGATAGTCACGTGCTAGGGCTGGGGCTGGATAAGTGTATGCCCCGTCCGAAAAACACATATCGGATGTCTGGTAACTAGTCTCTATAATCGGATATTCATGACCTGGTCATAATATCACGATTGGATGCGATCACTTAAGAGCACTAATACCGTATCCGCGTGACATCATCTCCATTATGACTGGAGTGACACTTCCGTCTTGACATCACATCCCAATACACTACGATTCTCAATATACCCGGCATTGGCGTACACAGAACCGGTTACGTCCTAGACGACCTCAACTAAAGTATATCGATTGTCGAAAAGCATTAGCGATGTAAGTCTCAGGTTAAGACTATACACACCTACCTTGATTTCGGCCTCCCATAGACACATCGTCATAATACAATGGGATTCCGAGGGTCTATCCAGAGCGAAGCTGTTTCCCGTACCATCGGTGAAACACGACCTCCTATCGCACTTGCATAAGTATCCAATACTTATATATATGAGAACTATGTCGTTGTGCCCTCACAACGCGCACAAGTGCAATACTAGCCTATTCCGCATTATCGATGTCCAGTCTCGATAATACACGGCTAGGGATATTTAATGATTAATCCTTCGTGGACTGATACTGTCTCATATCATCTCAATCCAGGAACTAATCATAGGGACCTCTCTTCATTTATATATCTATGGTGATCTAATCACAAATGATGAGAGTGCAATTTCCTTATTACATAGTTAATTTTGCTACAGCAACACAATGTTCTGTGCAAATAGTGACGCTATGGGTCATATTATCCAACAATCTAGGCTTAGGCCCAAGAGGTCTCTCTATAGTATATAGCAGCCTCTCGGATCTAAAGACTATCCTTAGATTCATGTCCCAATCGGAAAAGTTAGTGCCGTTGAAGACATTATCCCCATGATGATATCCCGGACACTGTTCTTTCCAGTCATTTTAACTGCGATAATCTAATTATCCAATTAACAATGTAGGGTACAGTCCAACTGTTACAAGAAAAATAACATTATATTAGTCCAACTAATAAAATAATTTTGACGAAATATTTGAAAAGCGCGTAAAGCTAAGTATTTGAACGAAATTACAAATTTCATACTAGCCTCCCACTATTTTTCGGCGAGCCTCTAACCCTCTGTCGAGTACTCGGGAAACCCAGTTTCCTAGGGGCTAGGATCCCGTTAAATAACCACAACCTTGACTTTGGCCAACAAGCTGTATGATATTTAACTAGGTAGATCTCGAAGATCAATTGGATCTCATCCAATTCCTAGATCTGGTAGGTGGACCTCCAAGTCCGAAATATATACAATATATATGCTAATATATCCAATATATTTTCCTAACCTTTTCCTCTGAATCAACTAAGCCTTGGCTTTGGCACAACAAGCTTAATGATTCCAGTTAAGCAGGACCCATTGACGTTGGAAAGCTTCGTAATCAATGTCGATGGACAAGAAGTGATCTTGACTTTGGCCAACAAATCACAACTTGGACAAGAAACCGATATGGAACAAAGCTTTCATGATTCAAACACATCCGCAATTGACAAAGGTCTTGCCTTTGGCCAACAAACCAGTGCCAATTTTGGATCTTGAGTAAGAATCACTCAATGGAAGGAAAACGCTTAATATGTTTTGAGGATTTTTCGCGTAAATTGGCAACCAATTTATTATCTTTGTTAGGTCTCATCATACACCCTTAAGCATGCATTCTAAAAGCATAATAAGGCGCGGAAGTAAATTAAGAACGATATGCGGATGGATATTTAACAACTTGATCCTAGAACAAATCACTCATTTTCCTCTCCCCGGCTAGCACTATTCTACTTCTACCCAATTACATAATACAATAATAAAAACCTCATTACATTGAGGGGAATTAGGTGAGAAGAGAATACAAAGAAATAATGAGAGATAAGGCTGGACACGTAGGTCCAATTTAAAAATTCCAAATTTACAATAATTTCTAAAATTGCCCTTTCCCTTCTAATATCCATCTGATATACGCTATTCATTCAACACATCCATGTATTCATTCATAGCATGCAATTCAATCAATCTAATCCAATTAATTAATCTTGAATTATGTGATCATCCAATGTTCAAACAACGTTTTGATTTTGCGCGAGTCCAACTCGTTTGAGAATAAGTACTCAAAGTATGAATTCTTGAATTATATCGAACTACTCGTTAAATCTAATTTAATTCGTATTCAATACTAATTCATTCATTTATTTAATTCCAAATTAAATAACTACACTTTTAATACGCTTTAACAACTTAGATTCCAAATCTAATCTAATCGGGTCTCAAAACTCAACTAACATCTAATGTTCATTTAATTAAAGTCCGATGGGCTTTCAATTGATTTCATAAGGCATGGGCTTTGGTAAATATGGGTCAAACCCAATTACCAAGCCCAATTAAGGAATCACCATCATTTGCCAAGAAACCAATTTCGGCCCAATTTGGATCCAATCCAATTGGCCTAGACCAACTTGGCCCAACCAATCCCATTATGCCCAAATACAACAATTTCAAGCCCAATTAATCAAATTTTAAAATTCCAAATTTTAAAATTTAATTAACTAAAGTGTAATACATCAATTAATTATCTAAATTAATATTTCCAAAATACAATTTAATTAATTAATTAATTATGTATCCATTTGTTCAACTTATGTCCACCATTTTTGAATCAAAAAATCAAGTCATTACATGCTAGATTGGTCACGGCAATGGTGGGTTATTTTTTCCGATTTCGTTTTTCAATCCATTGAATTTTAAATCAACATTTCCAAATCGTTTCAAGTCATCCAATGATCAACGAAACAAAAAATACCATGACCCTAGGGTAATAAAGCATTCGGCCAAGCCTATCAATGGGCAAAAATTTGATCCAATCAATATTTTATGAAATTGATCATATACAACTTCATAACATCATCATTCAAGCATACTCAATCAATCAATTTTATCAAATCATGCTCAAATTGATTTTACCCAAATTTTACCCTAATTCATTTCATGCTCAAATTGGCTCTGATACCATTGTGGGTTTCTAGGTTTAATCCCAAGATCAAAATAATCATAGAAATGTGAATGAATAATCAAAGAAGAGTGGCAGAAACACACTTACATTGATCGGTTGTGGATGTGTTGAGAATCAAAAATTCCTCCAAGAACTCTTTATAAGATTCTGCCAAGGTGGAAGTAGAAGCTCCAAGCATTTTCTTTGATTCCAAGCTCTCAAGTTGGTTTCCCTAACACCTTGATATGATTCCTTTGTTGTGTGTGCTAGCACTAAACAATTGCCACAATTTTTGATCTTGTTCTTGCTAAGTTTCGGTCAAGAAAGAACAAAGGGGGGAGAGAAAAATTGCTTCCAATTTTCGGTAATGAGAGAGAGTGATAGCTTGTGTAATTGTTTTCAAAAAAAAAATTAATTGATCTACCAAATGTTGGTTTGGTAAAAGTCAATCAAAGCTTGACTTTGGAGTGTATTAGAAGCTACCACCAACTCCACCAAAACCCATCACCAAAAAGCTACATTAAAGTGACAAGTGATGTGACATTTGATGTGACATGTGGGCCCTACTCGATTCCAAATGCGAGTGGGCCCGCAAACACTCACGGGCTCGGGTTCGCTAATTATGAATTAACGAACTTTCGTCGCGATGTAATTAATTCAAATTTAATTAAATAATTATGCCTAGTAAAATTACTATTCACGTCGCTAACGAATTAATTCTAAATTAACTCGTTTGCCCGAATTAAAATCTAATTTTAATTCTGCGTCGAAATCTAATTCCGTTTAATATATCAAATATATTATTTTATCTATTAATTCCAAATTAATCTTTCTCTCTCTTCAAATAGTACTTTATCCCAGATAAAGTCTCTCCGCAATTAATCCCAGATTAATTATGCTCGAATCATACGTCATCGGTGAATCTTCGGGAAGCGATCCAAGAGATCCCTGGATATGTTGGCAATAAATCCGGTCGTCGGACTATCCGAACATGTACGTACCAAGTACTACATTTTTACCGATTTACGAGACAAGGTTGGCTTCTAGCAAATCGCCATGCCTACCCAATTCTCCAGAAATATTCTTAATGGAATATATGATCTATATCAGGCATAGTATAGGTAGTATTGCGTATTGCGATCAAGTATCGGATGTCACATGCAAGGCCTGGGGCTGGAATAGTGTATGCCCCGTACGAAGCATATATCGGATCACCAGCAACTAGTCTCTTTATTATCGGATAATCATGACCTAGTCATATTATCCCGATGGTTGCAACCCTTAGAGAACGAGTTTTGTATCCCTGCGTGACCATCGTCTCCATATGACTGAAGTGATACATCCGTCTTGACATCACATCCAATACACTACGATTCTCAATAACCCAGAAGAGGCGTACACAAAACCTGTTAAAGTCATGGATGACCAAAACCAAAGCATATTGATTGTCGCAAGTACTAGAGATGCAAGTCTCAGGTTAAGAACAAATACACCTACCCTGATGCGGATTCCCATAGACACATAGTCATACTACCAATGGGATTCCGCGGGGTCTATCCAGAGTGAAGCTGTTTTCCATACCATCGGTAAAACACAACCTCCTACCACACTTGCATAAGTATCCAATACTTAAATATAAGAGAACTATGCTTTTACGCTTCCATAACACGCACAAGAGCGATACTAGTCTATTCCACATTATCGATGTCCAGTCTCGATAATACTACGACTATGGATATTTAATGATTAAACCATCGTGGATTGATACTGTCTCATATCATCTCAATCCGGAACTAATCATAAGGACTTTCATCATTCACACATTTAAGTAATCTAATTACGAAATGATAAAAGGAAATTCCATTGCTACATAATTAATTTGTACAACAACACCATGATCTGTACAAATAGTGACGCTATGGGTCATAATTGTCCAACACATACTGTTGGACAATTATGACCCATAGCGTCACTATTTGTACAAATCATGGTGTTGTTGTACAAATTAACTATGTGACAAAGGAGATTGCTCTCTTATCATTTGTGATTAGATCACCAAAATGTATAAATGATATGAGATCCCTGTGATTTTTTCCTAGATTGAGAATGATATGAGACAATATCAGTCCACGAAGGATAAATCATTAAATATCCCTAGTCAAATTATTATCGAGATTGGAGATCGATAAATGCGTAAAAGACTAGTATTACACTTGTGCGCGTTGTGAGGGCACAAACGGTATAGTTCTCATATATTTGGGTATAGGATACTCATGCAAGTGTAATAGGAGGTTGTGTTTACCGATGGTACGGGAAACAGCTTCGCTCTGGATAGACCCCCTCAGAATTCCATTGGTAGTATGATTATGTGTCTATGGAAGTCCGAAATCAGGGTAGGTGTATTTGGTCTTAACTTGAGACTTGCACCGCTAATACTTGCGACAATCAATATACTTTGGTTGTGGTCTTCCAGGGCTTTAACCGGTTCTGTGTACGCCTCTGCTGGGTATATTGAGAATCGTAGTGTGTTGGGTGTGATGTCAAGACGGAAGTATCACTCCAGTCATATGGAGATGATGATCGCGTAGGGCTACAGAACTGGTCCTCTAAAGGGTTGCAACCATCGGGATAATATGACTTGGTCATGATTATCCGATAATAAAAAGACTAGTTGCTCATCATTCGATATATGCTTCGTACTCGGCAGACACTGTACTAGCCCCAGGCCTTGCATGTGATCATCCGATACTGGATCGAAATATGCAATACTACGTATACTACACCTAATATAGATCCTTATATTCCTGTAAGGATATTTTTGGAGAATTGGGTAGGCATGGCGCTTTGCTAGAAGCCAACCTTGTCTTGTAAATCGGTACAAACGTAGTACTAGGTACTTACGTGTTCGGATAGTCCGACGACCGAATTTACTGCCAACATATTCGGGGATCTCATGGGTCGCTTCCTGAAGATTCACTGATGACGTATGACTCACACATTATTAATCTGGGATTAATTAGATGAGAGAGAAAATTAATCTGGGATTAATTGCAGAGATATTTTATCTGGGATAAAATATCATTTAAAGAGAGAGAACGATTAATTTTGAATTAATCGATAAATTAATATATTCGATATATTATACGAAATTAGATTTCGACGCGGAATTGAAATTAGATTTTAATTTGGGCGAACGAGTTAATTTAGAATTAATTCGTTTGCGACATGAATAGTGATTTCGCTAGGCATAATCATTTAATTACGTCGCAACGGATAATTCGTTAATTTGGAATTAGCAAACCCGAGCCCGGGATTGTTTGCGAGCGCATTCGCATTTTGAATTCGAGTGCGGCACGTAAGTCAAATCAAGAATCAAATCGCTAGTCGCATCTAGCATCACATCATTCGTCAATCAAGTGATGGATGTCTTTCACTTTGAGTGATTGACACTAGTCACTATTCATTGATTGATGTGAGTTGATGTTAGTAGTTGGCAAGCCATTAATGACTTGATTTTTGGAAAATCAAATTTATGGTATATGTTTTATTTGTTTTTGGAAAACAAAGATTAATTACAAAAATCTTTTTCTCTCAAACTCCTCTATCTCTCTCGGCCATTTGGCCATATTCTTCACTGGTTGTTCTGGGCAGAAACCGTGAGATGGGAAGCAAAGTGTGATGGTTTTTGTGGCAAAAACATCAAGAGCTACCACTCCGAGAGACATGTGAAGGTGATAGGGAAGTCCACCCATGAGCTTGGAATCATTTGACGAAGCTTGGAGCTTGGATTCTTGAAGTTTGAAGACGAAAATGTGGACTCCAAAACAGAAACTGTCGTGAGCTGCAGTGAGCAAAAATCAGATTTTGTTCGTCGCCGCGTCGCTCAACCGATCAATGTGAGTATTCCGTAACTCCCACATTGTATTCGCACATGTTTTTATGCTTTGTATTCGATCCTTGGGGTCGTAGAAACTCCAACACATACGTCATCGGTGAATCTTCGGGAAGCGGCCCATGAGATCCCCGGATATGTTGGCAGTAAATTCGGTCGTTGGACTATCCGAACACATAAGTATCTAGTACTACGTTTGTACCGATTTACAAGACAAGGTTGGCTTCTAGCAAAGCGCCATGCCTACCCAATTCTCCAGAAACATGCTTACATGAATAAGTGATCTATATCAGGCGTATTATACGTAGTATTACGTATATCGATTCAGTATCGGATGTCACGTGCAAGGCCTGGGGCTGGAAATGTGTATGCCCCGTAAGAAGCACATATCAGATCTCTGGTAACTAGTCTCTATAATCGGATAAACATGACCTAGTCATTTTATCCTGATAGCTGCATCATAGAAGAGAACGAGTTCCATATCTTCGGGAAGCGACCCATGAGATCCCCGGATATGTTGGCAGTAAATTCGGTCGTCAGACTATCCGAACACGTACGTACCTTGTACTACATTTTTATCGATTTACAAGACATAGTTGGCTTCTAGCAAAGCACTGTGCCTACCCAATTCTCCAGAAATATTCTTAAAGGAATATGTAATATGTATCAGGCGTAGTATACGTAGTATTGCGTATTGCGATCCAGTATCAAATGTCACATGCTAGGCTTGGGACTGGAATTGTGTCTGCCCCGTACAAAGCACATATCAGATCTCTGGTAACTAGTCTCTTTAATCGGATAAACATGACCTAGTCATAATATCCCGATAGCTGCAGCATATAAGAGCACCAGTGCCGTATCCTACGTCATCATCATCTCCACTATGACTGGAGTGATACTTCCATCTCGACATCACACCCAATACACTACGATTCTCAATATACCCAGAAGAGGCATACACAGAACCGGTTAAAGCCCTGGACGACCAAAACCAAAGTATATTGATTGTCGCAAGTATTAGCGGTGTAAGTCTCAGGTTAAGACCAAATACACCTACCCTGATAAGGACTTCCATATACACATAGTCATACTGCCAATGGAATTCCGAGAGGTCTATCCAGAGCGAAGCTGTTTCCGTACAATCGGTAAACACAACCTCCTATTACACTTGCATGAGTATCCAATACCCAAATATATGAGAACTATGTCGTTATGCTACCACAACACGGACTAGTAATTCTGCATTATCGATGTCCAATCTCGATAATACTACGATTATGGATTATTTAATGATTAAACCTTTATGGATTGATATTGTCTCATATCATCTCAATCCGGAACTAATCATAAGGACCTTTTATCATTTATATATCCCGGTAATCCAATTACAAATGGTAAAAAAGCAATTTCCTCTGTCACATAGTTAATTTATACAACAACACCATGTTTTGAACAAATTGTGATGCTATGGGTCATAATTGTCCAACAATCTCCCACTTGGCCTATAGCCAATCACTCAAGTGTCCTACACTTGAACTATGTACGGTTCGCTCAAACTTCTGCTGAGAAAATGCTTTCGTCAGCGGATTTGCAATGTTATCATCTGATTCGATTTATTCGATCATCACATCGCCACGATGTATGATCCGAACGAATCAGATGAATAGTTGAAGTATATACTTGGATCGTTGATGAAACCATTAATTCTTTAGCCTGGGATGTAGCCTAGCTCAGCTGCTAACAGAACTACTCCTAATCTAATTAGGATTATTAAGATCCAAATGGCTTCTTTTGCTGCCCCAACTGCAGCAATATTCCGGTTTTGTTGTTTAATCGGCAACAGTATCTTGCTTGGAAGATTTCCAGCTCACTGTTCGGTTATTCAAATTATATAGTACCCTTATATCGACTTATACTCATTTTTATCGGTTAGGAAACTTGCAACAGTGAACCCAGTCACTTCAAGTTCTCCTTCTCCATAGTTTAAGAAAGCATCCTTAGTTCATCTAAGATACTTAAGGATGTTCTTAACATCAATCCAATGACTATCACTGGATTAGCCTGATTGTGACTCTATATGCTCAAATCATATGAGACACCAGGTCACGTATATTTATTTCAATGTACTAGTTCTCGGAGAGTACCAAAACTTTTAGATCTATCCCAGTAGATCATTATTCTTAGAATAAAGGTTGTATCTCCCAAGAATTCTACGGAGAATTTTCATAAAAGCCAAGCTTTTACCGATTTTAATATGGGAATATCATTTCCAAGAAATGATTTGTCATCATTTTATAGGATAGTCATTGTCAGAGCACTCCCACTAACTTCCTTATATACACAAGAATCATATCAGTTTTGAATTAAATCATACACCATTATGATTATATCAAAACTATAGTTCCAAGAACTCAATGCTTGCTTCAATCCATCAATGGATCGAATTAACTTGCAAACCTTGTTTTCTCGTTTTGGTATGAAAAAATTGTCATGATGTTATGAACATCCTCCAAAAGGGTTCCGTTTAATGGAAGCCATTTTGACATTCAGCTGCCATATTTCATAAATGAAACATCCAGCATAAGCAAGCATTATCCAAATAGATTTAACCATGACAACAAGTAAAAGGTTTCGTCGTAATCGACACAATATTGATAATGATACCTTTTCGCTACAAGCCTCGCTTTGTACGTTGGTATGTTTCCATCCATGTATGTCTTCCTTGAAGACTTATATAGTACCAATAAGCACAATGCCTTCCGGTACATCAACTAGTGTCTAAACTTGGTTGGTATACATGGAATCCATTTGGACTTTATGGCACTTTGCCATAATAGGGAGTCAATACCTTGTATCACTTCCTCATACGTAGTCGGTCCGTCTTCCTCAATAAGATTGACATTTTTACGAGGTGAGATCAGAAACCCATACCTCTCAGGTTTTTTTCTCACTCTCTCCGACTTACACGGTTCTTGTGTATTCGAAGATTGTGGTACATTTTCATCCTTGATAAACTGTTTGTGTTCCATTAGGACTCGGTGTCTGGAACAGTATTACTCCAATTTTCATCGAGTTTTACTTTCCTCCCACTTACCACTGTATATAGGTATTCCTCTTCAGAAAACTGCATGAAGAGCAACAATTAAATTGTTCTTTTGTGAGTTGTATAAGTACTATACTTTGGTTACCCTAGGATAACCTATAATTAGGCACTTATCCGATTTGGGTTTTAGTTTGGTATCATCCAAACATATGCCTAGCATTCTCAAATCTTCAGGAATAAGAAAACCCGGTTTCTTTCCTGTTCATATCTAATATGAAGTCTGTCAAACAGATTTTTATGGAACCTCATTCAAAATAATGTTGCACGATTAATGCGTATCCCTTGAAGGAAAATGGTAGATCATAGCGACTCAAGGTTAACCTTATCATGTCCAACAAAATTCGGTTTCTCAGTTCGGACACACCGCTCAATTGAGGTGTTCCGGGAGGAGTCCATATTGAAAGAATATTATACTCTTTCAAATAATTGAGAAACTTTTTGCTTAAGTATTTTCCACCACGGTCTAATCGTGACGTGACGGTTTAATACTTAGCTAGCTGATTTGGTCTGTCATCTTCGTATCGAAACTCTTTGAATTATCAAAAGTTTCTGATTCGTGTTTCAAAAGAAACACATAACCATAACGTGATGCCACATCCGTAAAGGTTACGAAGTATTCATATCCACCACTAGCCTAGCTAGATATGGGCCCACTTACGTCACTATGTACGAGGGCTAACAAATCGGTGGCACTTACACTTTTACCAAGTAAAAGGTGTTTTAGGCACTTTGCCTAATAAACTAGATTCGTAGACATCATTTGATTTGAATCAAATCCGTCCTAGTACCCACTCTTCGAAAGTGTGGATATACAAGTCTTGTTTATGTATCCCAGACAATAATGCCACAAATGAGTCTCATCTGATAAATTCAGTTTGAGCTATTTGTTTCTCATGTCATATGTATGAGATTCATTTATATTCAAAATATAAATACTGTTATTCACATCTAATGTGCTTATCTAAATATCAACTTTATAAAATGAAACACTTTTGTGTTCTAGAATATAAAGGTATACCCGCAACGAGTTATACTCTGATATAGAGATAATATTTCTAGTCAAACTATTACATTGTAACTGTTTCCTAATTTAAGTACACACCCGAAGGGTAGTTCCTAAACTTAGTTTCTACTTTCTACGGTTAAACCAGTGACTCTCGTCCCATTTCCAATTTATAGATCAATCTCAACTGAAGTCAGTAGCCTGCTTATCAGCAGATTCTGCACATCAGTACACATATTATGTACCACATCTAGTATCAAAATCCAATTTTAAAACTAATAGCGAACATGTTTATGACAAACATATTTGAAGCCGGAGCCTTGCCACGCTTTATTTCCTTAATGTCTGCCTTGTCCATACGGCAGTCACGCATCCAGTGACCCCGTTTTCCATAGTTTAGGCAGACATCTTGGGATATGTCTTTTGTCTTCCTAGAAGACTGTGATGATGTTGCCTTTGCCCCTTTTAGAAGCTCTGGCTTTGCCTCCTAGAGTATAGACATCAACTCTCCTAGAGTTTACTCTTGGTTCATAATGAACCTGCCCCAGCTATCGGGTAGAGACTATAAGATCAAATCTTTGGTAGTCTCGGCCACGTAGGTAAGGACTAGCTAACCTTGCTGATCGATGTCAGCAATCATCTGCGACACCTAGTGCTCTACAGATGTACCCTCCAACATTCGTGAGCGAAAGAGCTTCTTTTGCAATTTTTACTTCTAAGATTTAAGAATAAATCTATGAAGATCTTTAATTTCATCATCAAGGTACAAGGACCTAATCCTTAATTTTGATGACGCAATTAAAGTGTCATTGCGGTAAGCATAATGGATTGAGCATTAAAGTTATCATCACATGAATCTTCCA
Organism: Zanthoxylum bungeanum; assembly: GCA_019454045.1. Taxonomy (NCBI): domain Eukaryota; kingdom Viridiplantae; phylum Streptophyta; class Magnoliopsida; order Sapindales; family Rutaceae; genus Zanthoxylum; species Zanthoxylum bungeanum. The sequence continues at coordinate 13,724 of SKCR01054283.1, read as the reverse complement.
AATATCATGTTCTACTATTTGCTCAACTCCGGGCTTAGGCCCGAGATGTTTCTTTATCAAATAAAGTAAATCCTCAGTCCCCAGGACTATCCTGAGGTTCTATTCCCAATCTGAAAATTAAAGCCGTTTAAAGACATTTTTACCCAGGTTTATGTTTTAAACGCTAATCTTTCAGTTATCTTGATTGCTATAGTCCAACTATCCAATCAACGATTTCAGGTACTATTTAATATAATGATTACTATAGTCTAACTATATAATCAACTATAATTTTAATTATTTAAATTCAAATATATTGATTACTATAATCCAATTATATAATCAACTATAATTTGAAGTAGTTTGAATACAGTCCAACTGTTTAATTAAAACAACGATATTAGTCCAACTAATATTTATTCGAGTAATGACGAAAAATTGAAATGAGCGTGTATTGGCAAGTATCTAAATGAAATTGCAAATTTAATACTTGCCTCCCACTATTTTTCGGCGAGCCGCTAACCCTCTGTTGAGTACTCGGGAAACCTTGTTTCCTAATGGGCTAGGATCCTGTTAAATAACACATAACCTTGACTTTGGCCAACAAATTTTATGATATTTAACTAGGTAGATCTCTAAGATCAATTGGATCTCATCCAATTCCTAGATCCAGTAGGTGGACTTCCATATTCGAAACATATATCTTATATATGCCAATATATCCAATATATTCCCTAACCTTTTTCCTCTGAATCAATTAAGCCTTGGCTTTGGCACAACAAACTTAATGATTCCAGTTAAGCGGGACCCATTGACCTTGGAATCTTCGTAATCGATGTCGATGGACAAGATGTGATCTTGACTTTGGCCAACAAATCACAACTTGGACAAGACATGCGATATGGAACAAAACCTTCATTATTCAAACACAACCGCGATGGACAAAGGCATTGACTTTGGCCAACAAACCATTGTCAATCTTGGATCTTGAGAAAGAATCACTCAATGGAAGGAAAAACGCTTAATATTTGTTGAGGGTTTTTCGCGTAATTGGCAACCAATTAATTATCTTTGATTAGGTCTCATCATACACCCTTAAACATGCATTCTAAAAACATAATAAGGTGCGTAATAAATTAATAATGATATGCGGATGGATATTTAAAACACATTGTTCCTAGAACAAATCTCAATGTTAATGAGGTATCCAATACCCAAATATATGATAACTATGTCGTTATGCTCCCACAACGCGCACAAGTGTAATACTAGTCTATTTTGCATTATCGATGTCCAATCTCGATAATACTACGACTAGGGATTATTTAATGATTAAACCTTTGTGGATTGATACTGTCTCATATCATCTCAATCCGGAACTAATCATAAGGACCTTTTATCATTTATATATCCCGATAATCCAATTACAAATGATAAAAGAGTAATTTCCTTTGTCACATAGTTAATTTGTACAACAACACCATGTTCTGTACAAATTGTGATGCTATGGGTCATAATTGTCCAACAATCTCCCACTTGGCCTATAGCCAATCACTCAAGTGTCCTACACTTGAACTATGTACGATTCGCTCAAACTTCTGCTGAGAAAATGCTTTCGTCAGTGGATTTGCAATGTTATCCTCTGATTCGAATTATTCGATCATCACATCGCCACGATGTATGATCTGAACGAATCAGATTAATAGTTGAAGTATATACTTGGATCGTTGATGAGACCATTAATTCTTTAGCCTGTGATGTAGCCTAGCTCAGCTACTAACAGAACTACTCCTAATCTAATTAGGATTATTAAGATCCAAATGGCTTCTTTTGCTGCCTCAGCTGCAGCAAGATTCCGCTTTTGTTGTTTATTCGGCAACAGTATCTTGCTTGGAAGTTTTCCAGCTCACTGTTCCGTTATTCAAACTATATAGTACCTTTATCGACTTATACTCGTTTTTATCGGTTATGAAACTTGCAACAGTGAGCCCAGTCACTTCAAGTTCTCATTCTCCATAGTTTAAGAAAGCATCATTAGTTCATCTAAGATACTTAAGGATGTTCTTAACATCAATCCAGTGACTATCACTTGGATTAGCCTGATTGTGACTCCATATGCTCAAAGCATATGAGACACCAGGTCGCATATATTTATTTCAATGTACGAGTTCTCGGAGAGTACCAACAACTTTTAGATCTATCCCAGTAGATCCTTATTCCTAGAATAAAGGTTGTCTCTCCCAAGAATTCTATGGAGAATTTTCATAAAAGCCAAGCTTTTACCAATTTTAATATGGGAATATGATTTCCAAGAAATGATATGTCATCATTTTATAGGACATTCACTATCAGTGCGCTCCCACTAACTTCCTTTTATACATAAGAATCATATCAGTTTTGAATTAAATCATACATCATTATGATTACATCAAAACTATATTTCCAAGAACTCAATGCTTGCTTCAATCCATCAATGGATCGAATTAACTTGCAAACCTTATTTTCTCGTTTTGGTATGACAAAATCGTCAAAATGTTATGAACATCCTCCAAAAGGTTTCCATTTAAGGAAAGCGATTTTGACATTCAGCTGCCATATTTCATAAATGAAACATGCAGCATCAGCAAGCATTATCCAAATGGATTTAACCATGACAACAAGTAAAAGGTTTCATCGTAATCGACACAATATTGATAATGATACATTTTCGATAGAAGCCTAGCTTTGTACGTTGGTATGTTGCCATCCATGTATGTCTTCCTTGAAGACTTATATAGTACCAATAGGCACATTGCCTTCCGGTACATCAACCAGTGTCTAAACTTGGTTGGTATACATGGAATCCATTTGTATTTCATGGAACTTTTCCATAATAGGGAGTCGATACCTTGTATCACTTCCTCATACGTAGTCGGTCTATCTTCCTCAATAAGATTGACATCTTTACGAGGTGAGATCAGAAACCCATACCTCTCAGGTTATTTTCTGACTCTCTCCGACTTACGCGGTTCTTGTGTATTCGAAGATTGTGGTACAGTTTCATCCTTGATGAACTGTTTGTGTTCCATTAGGACTCGGTGCCTGGAACAGTATTACTCCGATTTTCATTGAGTTTTACTTTCCTCTCACTTACCACTGCATATAGGTATTCCTCTTAGGAAAACCGCATGGAGAGCAACAATTAAATTGTTCTCTTGTGAGTTGTATAAGTACTATACTTTTGTTACCCTAAGATAACCTAAAATTAGGCACTTATCTGATTTGGGTTTTAGTTTGGTATCATCCAAACATATGCCTAATATTCCCAAATCTTCATGAATAAGAAAACCCGGTTTCTTTCCTGTTCAAATCTAATATGAAGTCTGTCAAACAGATTTTTATGGAACCTTATTCAAAATAAGTGTTGCACTGTTTAATGCGTATCCCTTGAAGGAAAATGGTAGCTCAGAGCGACTCATGATTAACCTTATCATGTCCAACAAAATTCAGTTTCTCAGTTCGGACACACAGCTCAATTGAGGTGTTCCGGGAGGAGTCCATATTGAAAGAATACTATACTCTTTCAAATAATTGAGAAACTTATTGCTTAAGTATTTTCCACCATGATCTAATCGTGATGATTTAATACTTTAGCCGATCTGTCTGTCATATTCGTATCGAAACTCCTTGAATTATCAAAAGTTTTCGATTCGTGTTTCAAAAGAAACACATAACCATAACGCGATGCCACATCCGTAAAGGTTACGAAGTATTCATATCCACCTCTAGCCTAGCTAGATATGGGCCCACTTATGTCACTATGTACGAAGGCTAACAGATCGGTGGCACTTACACTTTTACCAAGTAAAAGGTGTTTTAGGCACTTTGCCTAATAAACTAGATTCGTAGACATCATTCGATTAGAATCAAATCCGTCCTAGTACCCACTCTTCGAAAGTGTGGATATACGAGTCTTGTTTATGTGTCTCAGATAACAATGCCACAAATGAGTCTCATCTGATAAATTCAGTTTGAGCTATTTGTTTTTGAGCTATTTGTTTCTCATGTCATATGTATGAGATTCATTTATATTCAAAATATAAATACTGTTATTCACATCTAATGTGTTTATCTCAATATCATCTTTATAAAATGAAACATTTTAGTGTTCTAGAATATAAAGGTATACCCACAACGAGTTATACTCTGATATAGAGATAATGTTTCTAGTCAAACTAGTTACATTGTAACAGTTTCCTAATTTCAGTACACACCCGAAGGGTAGTTCCTAAACATAGGTTTCTACGGTTAAAATAGCGACTCTCGTCCCGTTTCCAATTCACATATCAATCTCAACTGAAGTCAGTATCATGCTTATCAGTAGATTCTGCACATCAGTACATATATTATGTACCACATCTAGTATCAAAATCCAATTTTTGAAACTAATAGCGAACATGTTTATGATAAACATATTTGAAGCCGGAGCCTTGCCCCGCTTTACTTCCTTAATGTCTGCCTTATCCATACGGCAGTCACGCATCCAGTGACCCCGTTTGCCACAGTTTAGGCAGACATCTTGGGATATGTCCTTTGTCTTCCTAGAAGACTGTGATGATGTTGCCTTTGCCCCTTTTAGAAGCTCTGGCTTTGCCTCCTAGAGTATAGACATCAACTCTCCTAGAGTTTACTCTTGGTTCATAATGAACCTGCCCCAGATATCGGGTAGAGACTATAAGATCAAATCTTTGGTAGTCTCGGCCACGTAGGTAATGCCTAGCTAACCTTTCTGATCGATGTCAGCAATCATCTGCGACACCTAGTGCTCTACAGATGTACCCTATAACATTCGTGAGCGAAAGAGCTTCTTTTGCAATTTTTACTTCTAAGATTTAAGAATAAATCTATGAAGATCTTTAATTTCATCATCAAGGTACAAGGATCTAATCCTTAATTTTGATGACGCAATTAAAGTGTCATTGCGGTAAGCATAATGGATTGAGCATTAAAGTTATCATCACATGAATCTTCCAAATATCAGGTTCTACTATTTGCTCAACTCCGGGCTTAGGCCCGAGATGTTTCTTTATCAAATAAAGTAAATCCTCAGTCCCCAGGACTATCCTGAGGTTCTATTCCCAATTTGAAAATTAAAGCCGCTTAAAGACATTTTTACCCAGGTTTATGTTTTAAACGCTAATCTTTCAGTTATCTTGATTGCTATAGTCCAACTATCAAATCAACGATTTCAGGTACTATTTAATATAATGATTACTATAGTCTAACTATATAATCAACTATAATTTTAATTCTTAAATTCAAATATATTGATTACTATAATCCAATTATATAATCAACTATAATTTGAAGTAGTTTGAATACAGTCCAACTGTTTATTTAAAACAACGATATTAGTCCAACTAATATTTATTCGAGTAATGACGAAAAATTGAAATGAGCGTGTATTGGCAAGTATCTAAACGAAATTGCAAATTTAATACTTGCCTCCCACTATTTTTCGGCGAGCCGCTAACCCTCTGTTGAGTACTCGGGAAACCTTGTTTCCTAGTGGGCTAGGATCCCGTTAAATAACACATAACCTTGACTTTGGCCAACAAATGTATGATATTTAACTAGGTAGATCTCTAAGATCAATTGGATCTCATCCAATTCCTAGATCCAGTAGGTGGACATCCAAGTCCGAAACATACATCTTATATATGCCAACATATCCAATATATTCCCTAACCTTTTTCCTCTGAATCAATTAAGCCTTGGCTTTGGCACAACAAACTTAATGATTCCAGTTAAGCGGGACCCATTGACCTTGGAAAGCTTCGTAATCGATGTCGATGGACAAGAAGTGATCTTGACTTTGGCCAACAAATCACAGCTTGGACAAGACATGCGATATGGAACAAAGCCTTCATGATTCAAACACATCCGCGATGGACAAAGGCCTGGACTTTGGCCAACAAACTAGTGCCAATCTTTGATCTTGAGAAAGAATCACTCAATGAAAGGAAAAACGCTTAATATTTGTTGAGGGGTTTTTCCGTAATTGGCAACCAATTAATTATCTTTGATTAGGTCTCTCATCATACACCCTTAAACATGCATTCTAAAAACATAATAAGGTGCGTAAATAAATTAATAATGATATGCGGATGGATATTTAAAACACTTTGTTCCTAGAACAAATCTCTCCCTTTCCTTCTCCCGCTAGCACAAATCTTACTTCTACCCAATTACATAACACTTCTAAAGAAACCTCATTAACGTGAGGGAGAAGAGAAATACAAAGAGTCAATAGGTAATAGGTGATGAGCGGAATATATCAATATTTACCGCCCCTTAACTTAATATTTTGTTTAGTTTCTCGAGTTTGATGAACGTTTTGATGTGTTTTAGTTTATTTTGCAGATAAAAATAATATCGGGTCTCAATGAAATCATTTAGGACGAAATATGGGTCAAATAAGGTCAATTATTGGACTTGATATTTTAATTTTGGAGATTGGAAACTTGAAAGGGTGTTTTTGACAAAGTGCAGTTTTGGAAATTCCAATTTTGCACATCTGTCGTAGTTTGGGTATAACCTTTTACTCCAATGTCTGAAGATTTCATGACCACAATTGATGAACTATCCAGAAGTGTGTTGTGTGTAATTATTAAAGTCATTTTCAAAGCAAAAAATAAATTAATAAATAAATTATCAAATTATCAAATCATCCCCAACATGATAAGAAATTAGTGGAGCAATAATAATGGATTTGGTGGAGTAATTAGTGGAGAAATTAATAATGGATTTGGTGGAGAATTTAATGGATGATTTGATTGAGGTAAAATTTTGCCTATAAATACCAAGCCATTTCATTTGTAAAATTCATACTTTCTTCTTTGAAATTCCTAAAGAATAAATAAGAAGATTGTATCTTGTTTGTTTATTTACAGCTTTCAGTATAATAATTTCCGCTTTCGTACTTTCTTTTCTTTATTTTTCAGTTTTTTACTTTCCGCAATTTACTTTTACGCACAATCCTTTCCTTTCTTTACTTTTGCAGTTTTTATTTCAAGCAATGAGGAGGTAATTCCCTTTGCTGGGGTGAAAGGTAAAGCTTTTATTATTGCTATTTAGATTAATCTCCCTTAATTATAATATATAAAACTTGACTATTTAAAACTTGACTTAATGAGGATACCGCTATATTGGCCGGTTGGTAATTAATTATAAATTGGTTTTAACCTGACTAAGTATGGATACCACCTGGTTGGTCGGTTGGTAATTAATTATTAATTTGACTTAATCAGGATACCGCCTTTATGGCCGGTTGGTAATATCACGTAAAGTTAATATATTATATTAAGGGAGATATCTAAAATAGTAGTAATAAAAGTTGATCCTCTAACCCCAACATTTTCTTTTATTGTACTTTTACTTTATTTAATTTCAGTAATTTACTTTTCAGAAATTTACACTTCAGCAATTTACTTTCTGTAATTTACTTTTATTTTTTTTACTTTTTACTTTTTACTTTTACTTTTTACTTTTTTTACTTTTCAGCAATTTACTTTTCAGTATTTAATTTTCAGTATTTTACTTTATGTCTTTTATTTTATTTAAATTTTCACTACCCGTAAATATGTGTCATAACTAAGCCAGTTATTTGGGGTTATGATGAAATCCAATATCACCGGTTTATAAGGGGTTAGATTATAGCTTGGGTAATATAAAGGTTTATTTATTGAGTCTTAATCTTAATGCTTTTTATTAACTGACCATTAATAAAATTGATTAGGTAAACTTAAAATGAACTTGGAAAAGGGATTTTAGGTTAAAGACCTTAGACTCAATAGCCCACGATCTTCCTTGAAGATAGATAACCCTTTAATAGATTTCCTTACAGGATAGAAATATACCTGTCGGGCGGGGGTAGCCATAATTGGAACTTAAACTTAATGAATCCAGGTAATTTGGTTGACATAGACATATGGTTCAATTGGGTTATACTGGGTATTTGTAATCAACCATCGGAAGAGGCTTTTACATAATTTAGTGTTCCAGGTTAATAAATCAATATTTTACCCAACTATAAGATAACTACTTCATCTTTAAATGATATTGGAAGATTCACAACCCTAGATAGTTTTTAATATTGAATTTTCTTAAGCCTACTTTCGAACAATTTTATTTACTTATTTTTTAAAATTTAGAATCATCACATTTTCAATCAATCAAACAACTGTTAGATAATAGTATCATTTGACCTCATAAAATTAATAGATTAGGTATTAAGTCCTCGTGGGATCGATACTTTTTATACTACTTGAACGATACGTGCGCTTGCGTTATACGCGTGTGTTTACGCACCGGTCAATAGGCTGGACACGCAGGTCCAATTTAATAAATTCTAAATTTATTACAACAAGTTCCAAAATTGCCCTCACCCATCTAATATCCATCTGATATATATTATTCATACATCACATCCATGTATTCACACAAAGCATGTTATCAATCAATCTAATCCAATTAATTAATCTGAAATTAATGACCATCCAATGTTCAAACAACGATTTGATTTTGCGCGAGTCCGACTCATTTTAAGAATAAGTACTCAAAGTACGAATTCTCGAATTATATTAAACTACAACATTAAATCCAATTTAATTTGTATTTAATACTAATTCTATATTTAATTCCAAATTAAAGAATTACACTTTTTTAATGTGCCTTTAGCGACTTAGATTCTAAATCTAATCTTTTCGGGTCTCAAAGCCCAATTAACATCCAATGTCAGTTTAATTAAAGTCCAATGGGCTTTCAATTAATTTATAAGGCATGGACTTTGGTCAATATGGGTCAAACCCAAATACCAAAGCCCATTTAAGGAATCACCCTTATTTGCAAAAATCAATTTAGGCCCAATAAAATTTAAAGGTCCATTTAATTATATTTGGACTTTATGGATATGGTTTTGGGCCCAATTAGATCCAACAATTAACCGAAACCAAACTTTGCCCAACCAAGCCCATTAAGCCCAAATACAACTTTATAAGCCCAATTCCAAATTAAGCCCATTTAATTAATTACAATATTCCAAATTTCATAATTAAATTAATCAAAGTGTATAGCCATGATTAATTAACCAAATTAACATTTCCTAAATACCAATTTATATAATTAATCATGCTTATTATCATCAACACATGTCCAACACAATTGAATCAAATAGGGTTTTATTGTTCGATTCTGAATTCAATCCAATTAATCCTAAATCAACATTCCCAAGTCTTTCAAACTCATCCAATGATTCAAAAAAAAAATCACCATGACATTAGGGCATCCAACTTCGGCCAAGCCTCAAATTTGGGGAAAAATTCATCCAATTCAATTTTCATCAAATTGATCATGCATAACACTATGTTATCATCATTCAAGCATATTCAAACAATCAATTTCATCCAAACATGCTCAAATCTATTTTACCCAATTTTTACCCTAAATCATTTTCATGCTTCAATAAGGCTTGATACCATTGTTGGGTTTCTACTATAGTACCAAGATCATTCAAGCAATGAAAATAAGTGAATACAATAAAGAAGTATGGCGGAATCATACTTACAATGAACGGATTTTGATGCGATGAACACAAAATCTTTTCCTCCTCCATGGAAGCTCTCGGCAATGGCCCCTTTTTACGCTTCTTGGATTCAGTCAAGCTCCAAGCTTGGGAATGGATTCCATGCTCAAGGGTTTGTTTCCCTATCACCTTTGGATGACTCTTTATGTGCTAGCATTGGAAAAATTTTCCACAAATGTTCCTTATTTCTTCTTCTTGCTCTCGGTTTGAGAGAGATAAAAGAGAGAAAATGGATAGAACCCCAAGAATCACGGATTTGATTTGTAGGAACAAAACCCTTCTAATTCCACAAAAAATACCCACAAAGAACTTGTCTTTGAGAACCTCTTAAGAAGATGCCTTATTGTGTTCTGCTAGCACTGAGACGCCACTAAGGTGCCACATCTTAGATAAGTCGAAGTTGAGAAAAGGGGAATCCCTCATTTAAGATTGAATTTTGTCCATAACTATTCTTAAAGAAGAATTTTAAAATGGTGGATTATTTTTCATTAAGAAAGACAAGTTACAGTATATAATACAAGATAAGTTACTAAAATGCCCTTAAAAGTAAAAAGAAACTTAACAAAGTCAAGAAAGTAGTTGGCAAGCTTACCAAAGTTAACAAAGTGATTGGAAAGATTACTAAAGTCATCAAATATGGTTGGCATCAATACAAATGTTAAAAGCAAAAAATTAACAAAGGCAAAAAAAAATCAACAAATGTGGCAAGCATTTCCAAAAATGACAAATTATCCTTTTTGCTCAAAAACCTCAAAATTTCATAGGCCTCAAGTAACAATACCCAAATGTTGTGTCTCAAACCCATTAAGCCTTGTGTAACTCGAATACTTGGTGTTGGGCTTGATTCGGCTTCATTCGTCAAAAATGTACTTGACTTCTGAATTGTTAGTGCATTAATCTTGTATGACTTGGGTCAAGTGGAATAGCTTTGGAACCCCTCCATGGAAGCCCTCATATGATGCCAATGTGCCATATAATTCTGAGCTAATCCCGCCATTACTTCTCTGATCCTTTTAGCCTTCTGTCTTGTGATTGGCCTTTTTAATACTTGCAATGGCTCCATTATGTAGTTGTCCATGTCATTTGATGCTCTATGTATGGCTTGGATCATGCAATATTTTATTATTTATTAATAATATAATTACATTTTCATTTCAAAATTATTCATGGTAATGTCATTATGCATATTAGATTGATATATAACTATGTTAAGAATGACATCGACTTTAGGATAGTAATGTACTAATACTGGATACTGGGTAGTCCGATATTTGGATAGTATTACTATTATAAACTATTCTTAAAGTAAATATTCATAGTCGTTGGTTTTGGAATACGTCTAAGACTAATATATGTCTTATATTGGAATTGGAGTTCCAATGGTTTAACTTGATGTAACATGAGCAAATGAAGCTCGTATAAACATGTGAGTATTCATTGGACCGAATACTGAATGACTCATAAGTGATTCCTAATAGCTAAAAAAAATACACCACTGTCAATAGGAATCTACTTTAGTCGAGTAGCATATGTGTCCTTTGATTATAGGATAACATTGATTTTGTGTGTGATCCTCCACACTTTGATGCCATATATGTCAAAGACCCTTCATAGTCTGATGCTAAATGTTCGTTGGGTGTGGATCGATGCACTCGTTAATCAATTATGTATCAAGATAGGATCTGTCGTCCCGTATGTGTACCATAAGAGGTTTAAGTATCCATATATATGTCATGATTATTAAGACTTCGGCCAAAGTCAATCACGTAGGGTGAATATCGCATATATCAGAAATGGTGTTCTGATTAGTTGTAAGGAATCGTGGACATGTCGACATGAGAAGTGCGCCTTGGAAACTTGACCTGTAATCTATGTTTCCTAAGCACAACTTGGATAGCCTACGATAGAGAAATTTCTAAACATATATGATGACCTCGACTTGTATAGTTCAGAAAGTTTGTTCATGTTCTTCGTGAAATCGGAGGTGGCCGAATTACGTACATATAAGCTAGGCTTATATGACAAACTTATCTGAACTTAGAGAGTCTCACAATATGAAGTGTACTCGTTGAGCACTTGGGTAGCCGATAATGTTTGATGATAAATAATAATTGATATTATAATTATTAACTAAGCTAATTAAGTGTTATTAGATATATTAATTATTTACTTTGATCCAATTGGATTAAATGGATTAATCCAAAAATCCCACAAGAACTTTGTTGTAATTTCATATATATCTCTGCCATTGGAGGATATTTTGATAATTATAAATATTTAATAATATGTGTATTTGTATTTATTTAATTAGATTAAATCAAAGTGGTAGACAATGAACTAATCCATTTGTTAAACTTTGTCTAGATTTTATTGGATTATATCAAAGTGGTAGACAAAGATGATTAGTCACACTTGGATTAAGCTCACATAAAAGTTGATTAGAACTTTTATTATTTAAAAATTACATAAGGTTTACTATAAAAGGTAAGCTTGAGCAAGATTTTAATCAAGCGTGAGAAATTAAAACAAGCACAAATTTGAGATATTAACCGAAGTAAAGTTTTTATGAAAGAAGCTTTGGAAGTTCTCTACAACAACAAGGAGAAGAAGATTGGATCTTGAAATCAAGCTTGCTAGCTTTGGAACTTCTCTACAATATTTCAACAATGAGAAGAAGATTGGATCTTGAAATCAAGATTGCTAGGTAAGTTTGATTTTCTCTAAGGCTATGTTTTCATAGCTTGAAGTTGAAATTAGACTAATGAATTGTGTATGGATGCTTTGTAAGCATAAACACAATATGCTTGTAATTGGGTATATTTATGTTGGACATGGAACATAAAATTAGAGTTTGGAACTCTATAGTAAAGCTTAGTGATAAGCGGAAAATATATCAACATTTACTGCCCCTTTTACTTAATATTTTCTATAGTTTCTCGAGATTTGTGAATATTTTGATGTGTTTTGTGTATTTTATAGATAAATAAGATTTCAGGACACAATGGAATCAAATCAGGGCCAAAACAGCAAAAAATGGACAAGAGGGCAAAATTATAATTTCACGCGTCGTGACGCGCACACTCTCTGTGTCGCGATGCGCCGCGGTTGCTATACTGCCGACACTCATCATTGTCACGTCAGCACTTGCGTAATCATTACGTCAGCATGATGTCAGCACAATAATTCACTCTGCAGACACACGTCAGCATGACGTCAGCGTCGCGACGTAAATCCTTCAGGCAGCGCGATGCCGAGCCAATAATTCAACTCCCGACAGCCACGTGCCACATGTCATCATCTCGTCAAAGTCGCGTACATGTGTAAGAAATCAAAGGCGCATCGCGACGCAGAGCCAAAGTTTGCCTATAAATTGAGGTCGAATTCTTTTGAATTTTCATACTTTCTTCTGGGGATTTCCTTAAGAATACTAAGAAGATTGTATCTTGTTTGTTTATTTACAGTTTTCTTGTATTTAATTTTTATTTTAAGCAATAGATCTTTCTTTATTTTACTTTAAATTATGAGTATGTAACTTCCCTCAGCTGGGGTGAAAGGTAAAGCTTCTAATATTATAATTTAGATTAATCTCCCTTAATTATAATATATAACTATCTTAAAACCTGACTTAATGGGATACCGCCTTTATGGTCAGTTGGACTTGATTAAATTAATTTTAACCTGACTTAATTGGATACCGCCTTTATGGTCGATTGTAATTAATAAAAAATCTGACTTAATTAGGATACGGCCAATATGGTCGGTTGGTAATGTCATGCAAATTTATATATTATAATAAGAGAGATTTCTAAATTAGAAGTAATAAAAGTAGATCTTCTAACCCCAGTATTTTATTTCATTGTTTATTTTATTTTTTAATATTCAAGTTTATTTTATGTCATTTTCTTTATTTAAGTTTTTAATAATCCTAGATATTTTTTGTAACTAAATATCTTATCTAGGGTTGTGATGAATTCCAATATCACCGGTTTATAAGTTGGTTATTTTGTGCCTTGGGTAATATATTGGTTTATTTATTGAATCTTAGACTTAATGCTTCTTGTTAACTGACCACTAATAAGATTGATTTGGTAAACTTAAAATGAACTTGGAAAAGGGATTTTAG
>SKCR01054282.1:0-30011 GCA_019454045.1 Zanthoxylum bungeanum | reverse complement strand
ACTCCAAGAATGGAAACATAGTTCAGGAATGAACAAGCGTGAATGGCACTCCAAGAATGGAAACACAGTTCGAGAATGAACAAGCCGGGAATGGCACTCCAAGAATGGAAACACAGTTCGGGAATGAACAAGCCGAGAATGGCAATCCAAGAATGGAACAAAGTTCAAGAATGAACAACCGAGAATGGCAATCCCAGAATGAACCAGAGTTCAAGCATGAACAAGCCGAGAATGGCAATCCAAGAATGGAGCAGAGTTCAGGAATGAACAAGCCAGGAATGGTACTCCAAGAATGGAAGCACGGTTCGGGAATGGACCACCTTACAAATACAGTTCAGGGATGAACAAGCTGGGAATGGCAATTCGAGAACACAGCACGGTTCGGGAATGAACCACCTCACAGTAACGGTTCGAGAATGGACCACCTCACGATAACAGTTCGGGAATGAACACCTCACAGTAACGGTTCGGGAATGGACCAACTCACAGTAACGGTTCGGGAATGGACCACCTTACGGTAACGGTTCGGGAATGGACCACATCACAATACGGTTCGGGAATGAACCAGGGGTCGCAACACCTCACCACCCAAATCAACTCAACACGTGGAAAGTCAAGTGGCAGTTGGCGAGCTAGGTAAGTGAAAATGCATTGCATAACTTTGATAGGATTGTCACTGCTGCACATTACACAAGTCCCATCAAAGTGGGGGCAACTGTAGGTACTGCATTTTTGCATATAAGTCCCTATGATGAGTCTCATTTGAAGGCACTACCTTTTAAGTCACGGAAGTCACGAGAAACAGACGTCGGAAGGGGAAATTCAGAATAAACAAGGTTCATGTTTTCGTTCGTGCTGCGTTCGTTAATTCGTTCGAATATCAAACATATTGCGGGCGTTCGTGCCGCGTTCGAGGAGGCGTTCGAACGGTGTCGGTAATTCTGGTTTTGCTGCTAGCCTCACACCCAAGGCCAATTAATCCACCAAAGCCAATAAAACACATCCCAATTAATAAAATACATTTAAAACACATGGTGAAATCAAAACAAATCTAAAAATCACATACCAAATTAAAATAAACATTAAAATCAATCAAATATTTTAATTCCTTAATTAAGATATTCAACCACCAATTACACAAGATTCCTTCCTAACTAAACAAAATCACATACTAAACTAAAAAGATGTCATGCCTAATTAAAATCAATTATAACAATTTAATATATTGACTTCCGAATCTAAACCAAATTTGTCCCCCCTCAATCTTTGACTTTCCTTGCTCAACACCAAATCAAATCCCTTCCTTGTGAGACAAGGTGAAGCCCTACCTTTCTCTATATAAACAACCCCTAACCAAGACATGCACCCCTCTAGCTCATACAGATAACTCACAGAAAAATCATAACACAAAGAGCCTTAGCCACTCACGGCAATACAATAGGAAGAACAAAAACTATTCCCCTCATCTCCTCCACTCCATAACCGAAAACAGCACCCTCCTAAACCTCCACCCATCACCGAAAATATACCCATACATCAGCCCTCCATCACCGAAAATATACATCCAAACAGCAGCCCAAACCACTCCCAAAACAGTCCCTAAAATCCCTTAAAATAGTAACATAAACTGTACTTATAATCCTTGAAATAACCACACAAAACTGCACTAAAAAACCACGAAAAACACTCGAAACAGTTCGTTGAAACGTCAAAACAGGTGACCTGAACAGTGAGTAGCAAAACAGAGACCGAACAGTAGCAAAGCAGGGACCAAGCAGCAGCAAAAGATGGAGAACGACGACTCCAAACAATGAGACAACGAACGGGAGCAGTGAACCAGTGAACCGGAAGAGTTACGGAGCATCCACCCTTCCGACGATCGTGTGCCGTACATCCGAGAGGTGATTAAAAGTTAGACCTGAGGGTACTTTTCACACTCATCTTTATTTGATTTTTGTTATTTATCTTGATTGTATTTTAATTATTGTTGAATCTTGTTTGTGTATGATGTGTGTTGTGGGTATTGGATGAATGGAAAAATGTCATCTCTTGTGGTATATAGGATGGAAACCCGGACATAAATTTCATAGCCGATTCCGAATGGACGGTAGTATGATCTGTACTCGGGATACAACTCCACGTACCACTTGAGTAAATGACACATTCTTTTGTTTTATGTTGCTT
This sequence comes from Zanthoxylum bungeanum, assembly GCA_019454045.1. Classification (NCBI taxonomy): domain Eukaryota; kingdom Viridiplantae; phylum Streptophyta; class Magnoliopsida; order Sapindales; family Rutaceae; genus Zanthoxylum; species Zanthoxylum bungeanum. Next base: position 27,827 of record SKCR01054282.1, on the reverse strand, counting down.
CGGTTTATTTATTTTATTCGTTATTTGAATTCTGCATGTTACTTATTTATGCATGATTCAATCGAGCGCATGGGCTTAGTAAGTGCAATGAAAGATCCCTTATTGGGATGGGTTAAATTCCTTTACCACGATGCTTTCCCGCACCGGTTGATGTATGTTCGGTTGAATGCAAGATACGTTCAATCGAGCATACTAAGTTTGATATTATTGTTTTTAGTTCTTTGTATGCATGATTCAATCGAGCGCATGGGCTTAGTAAGTGCAATGAAAGATCCCTTATTGGGAGGGGTTAAAGCCCTTTACCACGATGCTTTGCCGCGCCGGTTGATGTGTGTTCGGTTGAATGCAAGATATATTCAATCGAGCATACTAAGCTTGACGTTATTGTCTTTATTCTTTGTGTTGCATGCATCAGGTCTGTTTCTGTTCGAACGCGTCCTCGAACGCTATACGAACGCGAACCTTCTGTTCCCGTTCGAACGCGTTTTACAAACTCTACGCGAACACACACGCACTTTCTTGGTCTTATCATGCATCAGGTCTGGTTCCGTTCGAACGCGTTCTCGAACGCTATACGAACGCGAACCTTCTGTTTACCGTTCAACACCCGTTTTACGAACGCTACTCGAACGCGCATGCATTTTGTATCATCAGGTCTGGTTCCGTTCGAACGCGTTATCAAACGCCACACGAACGCGAACCTTCTGTTTACCATTCGAACGCGTTTACGAACGCTACACGAACGCGCACACACTGAACTGAGTCGTCTTATCATATTCATGCATAATTGCGTCTTGGTTGATCTTTCTTATATTACGTAGCCAATCATATTATTTGTATAACTACATTTATCCATTCTATGTGTTCTTGGGATGATATTCAAGCATGATTAGGCTGTTAGTATGTTATTTGGTTAATAGGTTCATGAGATAGTACTCAAGCATGATTATGTTGTTCTTAGTTTTCCATATCATATGATTGAGAAATATTCATGAGATTGCCATGTGATGTTGCATGTTGTGACAAACTTGTTGATGTATGCATGAGAATTTAGAAGCATGATACTCTTGGAAATAAGTGTTACTTAAACTTGATTAAATTATTACATAAATCCTTTCATTACAAGTGACATAAGTAAGGGACCATTCCGAACCCAACGGTTTGAGGTCTTCCCTTGCGAGGGGTGAGTGCGGCCTTAAATCAAATTTTTCCCGGTTCACACCGGGTGGCGACTCCATTATTTTCCGGTTTAGTGCCCCGTGGCTACTCCGTACTCCCGACCGGGCCGCCAGCCCGGGACAGCATGCGTCGCCCCAGATCCTGTGTCCCCACAGTGTGGCGACTCCACTAGGGATAGAGAATCGGCCCCGAATATTGTCTTGTAATGTTTGGATTTATGTTTTAATTGACCGTGTCTATAGTGGATAAAATGGGGGTTTAATCGAAGGCATTTTAAGGCTAGGTAATGGTTTGGTGTCTTCCTTCATTCACTACCTTTCTAGAAGGAAAAGCTGTGAAGGCACCTATATAGCCATCTACCCGTAGCCTATTGTGATGGACTAATTTGGAGGACTCGTTGTTTATTCCTGACACCAAGCGATAAGAGCCTAAGAGGCTTGGGTATTTAAGTGAGCCTCGCTCCACCTTCCCTATGGGGAATCTACAACGGGAAATCCATTTGACAGTCCGTCACACACCATAGCTCATTGGCACGTACCTTAGTGTATAAAAAAGGTGCGCTCACTTGGTCGCTCGAACCCTTGAGTGAGGAGACCTAGTTGTGGGCATCCTTCGCCGGTGAGAGCCTTTGTCTATACTCCTACGAACCCACCCATAGACCGGGTTTGCATGGTTAAAGTAACAATTATTTCCTTGAGTATATGCTTGTGGACCATCCTCATTTGGATGCAGTTGGACCATTGTCAGAAATGCGGGACTTGCTGGGCCAATTAAATTGGGGCGAGTTCGTACCTTATGACCATTGGGCCCAAAGCTTCTAAAATGTTGATGGGCCATTCTATAGAAATTATTGTTTTATGTTTGCATTATCTTTCTTTTATGCTTGTGTTTGGGAAAATCACCGTTTGGATCCATTTGGACCATTTGTCATGGGATATGGGCTTGTTGGGCCATTTAAACTGGGACAAGAACATATTTTATGACGATTGGGCCAAGGCTTCTAAGTGCTGATGGGCCACTTTGTGCTTGTGTTCGGAACATTACCATTTGGATTTAGTTGGGCTCCTTGCCATGAGATGTGAACTCATTGGGCCATTTAAACTGGGACGAGTTCACTCCTATGACAGTTAGCCCAAAAGCTTCTAAAATGATAATGGGCCGATTTGTTTGAAAATTTTAATTGATTTAGTATGTTCTATATGTTACATGCATCTCATGCACCTCATACATACATATATCCTGTTAACACCCTCTATGTCTCTAAAAGACATCATAGATTCCCGTTGGGTTAGGGAAAAAGGGAAGACTCACCAAAATACTGAGAACAGACATGAGTGAATAAGATATTGAGGTATCCCGGATAGATCAGTTGGAGAATGGTTTCGCCAAGATTACTGAACAGTTGCAAGTCTTGACTACTGCCATGACAAGTATGGCTGTACCCTGTACTGGGGGAAATTCTGAGAATGTTTACATTATCTTTCTTATTGCAAGTGAAGTAACCTCCGAAGAGAGGGAGAAACTATAAGAAGTGTTGGTCAGATATGCCAAAGTGTTTGCTTGGTCCTATGAGGACATGCCTGGGATAGACAGAAACATTGCCCAGCACACAATACCAACTTATCTGAATATGAGGCCAGTAAAACAGAAACTCCGACGGATGAGACCAGAATGGGCTGAGAAAGTCAGAGATGAAGTTAAGAAACATATAGATGTGGGGTTCTTGAAGTAGTAAAGTATCCCGAGTGGTTGGCTAATATAGTACCGGTGCCAAAGAAAGACGGGAAGGTCAGAATGTGTGTAGACTACAGAGATCTCAACAAGGCTTGTCCGAAAGATGATTTTCCTTTGCCGCATATAGATGTTCTGGTTGATAGTGTGGCTTTATCTGCTATGTATTCGTTTGCAGATGGATTTTCAGGTTACAATCAGGTTCTCATGGCTGAGGAAGACAAACATAAGACTGCATTTGTTACTAATTGGGGTACTTATTGTTACAAGGTTATGCCGTTTGGGCTTAAGAATGCGGGGGCTACTTATCAGCGGATGGCCACTACACTTTTCCACGACTCGATGCACAAAGAGATTGAGGTGTATGTGGATGACATGATGGTAAAATCATAGACAAGAGTTGGGCATATTGAAGCACTGGAAAAGTTCCTTCAGAGGGTTGACAGATACAACATGCGGCTAAATCCCAAGAAATAAGTGTTTGGGGTGACATCAGGGAAATTGCTTGGTCATACAGTGGGAATGGGAGGAATAGAGGTAGACTCCGAAAAGATCAAGGCAATCACAGAAATGCATGCACCGAAGACAGAAAAAGAAGTCAGAGCATTCTTGGGGAAGATTCAGTACATCAGTCGGTTCATTGCCAAGTTGACATCAATATGTGAGCCTATCTTCAAACTGTTGAGAAAAGATCAGCCAGTGAGATGGAATGAACAGTGTCAGACAGCCTTCAACAAAATCAGAGAATACTTGGTAAAGCCTCCTGTATTGAAACCTCCGAGACCGGGCAGACCTTTGATATTGTATTTGGCTATAGAATCAGAAGCACTGGGGGCAATGATGGTACAGGCAGATGAGACATGGGTAGAGCATGCAGTTTACTATCTGAGTAAGAAGATGCTCCCGTATGAGGCTCGATATCAGGAAGTTCAGAAGATCTGTCTCGTAGTGGTATGGGCTTCCAAAACATTACGGCATTATTTCCAGTCATACAAGATCCAGATAGTGGCCAAGGAAAGTCCTCTGAAGTATCTTCACTCGGTGCCTTCACTAGTGGGAAAATTGGGAAGATGGTTGGTATTGTTGACAGAGTTTGACATTGAGTATCTCACCTCCAAAGTGATCAAAGGGCGAGCAGTAGCAGAGTTTCTGGCATTGCAACCTGTTGAGGGGGATCAGTATAAGTTTGAATTTCCAGATGAAGAGATCCAAGCGATAACAGTTCAGAGATGGAAGATGTATTTTGACGGAGCAGTGAATTACAAGGGAGCCGGAATTGGAATTGTGATAGTAACCCTGAGGGAGAGACTTTGCCTTTGGCCAAGAGGTTGACATTCAGAGTGACTAACAACATGGCCGAGTATGAAGCATGTGCTTTTGGTTTGACGACATTGATAGCCTTGAGGGCCGGGAGTGTGGAAGTCTATGGAGATTCCATGTTGGTGGTCCAGCAGATGCGAGGAGAATGGGAATTGAAAGAAGAACGGTTGAAACCTTACCTTCTTCACCTCAGAAAATTGGCACAGGTTATCCCCGAGTGTAAGTTTCAGCACTTACCGAGAGAAGAGAATCAGATGGAAGATGCATTGGCTACACTTGCAGCAACTTGGGAAAATCTAGAAAAGTTAGTGATGAGACCGTTGATACTGACAACAGCAAGCAGACCTGTTTATGAGATAGAAAGAATTCTGGAAGTTGAGGTCGACGACGGTAAACCTTGGTATTATGACATTCAGAGGTATCTGGAACATGGTGAACTCCCGGAAGGGGCAGGCAGAAAAGTCAGAATAGCCATTCAGGAGTTAGCTTCCCAGTATGTGACTTTGAAAGGGGAACTGTACAAGAGGCAAGCAAACGGTATTCAGTTGAAGTGTTTGAGAAAAGAAGAAGCTCAGCATGTAATGGAAGAAATACACGCCGAGGTATGTGGTCCGCACATGAACGGGTTGAATCTGTCCCGCAAGATAGTGAGACAAGGTTTTTATTGGTCAACCATGGAAACAGACTGCGCAAAGATGGTAAAGCATTGTCATGACTGTCAAGCACATGGTAATTTGAATCATTTGCCACACATAGAGTTGCACGGGTTGTCAGAGCCGTGGCCTTTCTCAGCATGGGGAATTGATATGATTGGAGAAATTCGATCGAATGCATCGAATGGGCATCGCTTCATAGTAGTGACAGTAAATTACTTCTCGAAGTGGGTGGAAGCCGAATCATTCCGCAATATTACAACAAAACAGATGGAAAAGTTTATAGCTCGGAACCTCATTTGTCGGTATGGTATGCTGCATCATGTAGTGACAGACAACGGGGTTCAGTTTCAAGGAGAGACGAAGGCAATGTTACAGAGGTACGGGATAGGACACCATAAGTCATCACCGTACAGGCCGCAGGAAAATGGGGCAGTTGAGGTAGCCAACAAGACTATAAAGACAATTTTAGCCAAGATGACAGAAAATTGCAGAGATTGGGCCGAGAAATTACCGTATGCTTTGTTGGGGTACAGAACATCAGCAAGAACATCAACAGGGGCCACACCTTACTCTTTGGTCTATGGAATGGAAGCAGTATTGCCGGTAGAAGTGGAAATACAGTCTATGAGGGTATTAGCAGAGGCAGGATTACCGAAACATGAGTGGGCCGCACAGAAGTTTGATCACTTAGCACTATTGGATGAGAAGAGAATGAAGTCTTTGTATCACATGCAGTTGTATCAGAAGAGACTGGCCCGAGCATTCAACAAGAAAGTACGCCCCACCAAGATCAGAAAGGGTGATTTGGTACTTAAGCAGTCGAGGCCGTCGACGACAGATCCGAGAGGAAAATTTAGACCTAACTGGGAATGACCTTACATAGTGCAGAAGGTAATGGGAAATGGAGCAGTGAAGCTATCAGACTTGGAGGGGAACGAGTTCACCGAGCTGATGAACATAGACAGATTGAAGCAATACTTTGCCTGAGGGAGAGAAGACCGAGCAGTCACCACAGGAATTGGCAGAAGACCTAACCCAACGAAATAAGAAAATCATTCATGCATACATGTAACATTGCATTCTCTTCGTGTTTGTTTTTCTTTTGTGTTCGCAGGTTCGAAGAAAGGAAAAAGCGACAGAAATGAGCCAAGCAGCGTCAGCACAATTTCAGTTTTTGGGATGAGTACCAAGAGCGAAGCCCATATCAGCTTGGGGGTGAGGCCCATATCATGTTGGCATGGGGGCGAGGCCCATATCAGCTTGAAGGCGAGGCCCCCGTTGTCAATTGTAGTTCCGGGTCGAGGTGCCCAAGGTCTAGGTGCCCACTACATCATCATTTCGAGGGCGAGGCCCCTATTGTCAGCGGTGTTGGGTCGAGGTGCCCAGGGTCGAGGTGCCCCCGTTGTCACTTGTAGTTCCGGGTCGAGGTGCCCAGGGTCGTGGTGCCCATTACATCATCATTTCGAGGGCGAGGTCCCTATTGTCAGTTGTAGTTTCGGGTCGAGGTGCTCAGGGTCGAGGTGCCCACTACATCATCAGTTCGAGGGCGAGGTCCCTATTGTCAGCGGTGTTGGGTCGAGGTGCCCAGAGTTGAGGTGCCCCCGTTGTCGGTTGCAGTTATTGGATGCGTCCCAGGATCGAGGTCCACTGCAGCACCAACTCAGCTCGAGGCAGTAGCCGAGCCAGGTAAGTGAAAATGCATTGCATAACTTTGATAGGATTGTTCAAAGTCACACACTGCACAAGTCCCATCAAAGTGGGGGAGACTGTAGGCATTGCATTTCCGCATGTGAAACCCGATGATGAGTCTCAGTTGGAGGCACTGCCTTTTTAGTTAAGGATATTGCGGGAAACAGAGGTCGGAAGGGGAAATTCAGAATAAGTACGTCATCAGGTTCATTTCGCAAGTTCACTGTCTTCGTTAGTGCTGCGTTCGTTACTTCGTTCGAACGTCAGGCAGATTGCGGGCATTCGTGTAGCGTTCGAATGGGCATTCGAACGGCGTCGGTATTTCTGGTTTTGCTGCTAGCCTCGCACCCCAGCCCAATTAGCACCCCAGCCCAATTAGCACCCCAAAGCCAATAAAACACATCCCAATTAATAAAACACATTTAAAACACATGGGAAATTAAATTAAATATTAAATAGATAATGTAATTAAATAAAATAATTAATTAAGTCATATACCAAATTAAATAAAACAAATAAAATCTAAATAATCACCTACCAAAATGATAAAAAATACTTACACAAATTAAAGAAATTGCATGCCTAATAAAGATAAATCAAATATATTATATACCAAACTTAACAAATATCATGCCTAATTAAAATCAATCATAACAAATTAAATATTTTGTATTCCTAATCTAGCCAAGATTTGTCCCCCCTCAATCTAATCCTTTCCTTGTTGAATACCAAATCAAATCCTCCTTTTAATGCCAAAATCCCTTCCTTGTGAGACAATGAGTAGCCCTAACCTTTCTCTATATAAACAACCCATAACCAAGACATGCAGGCCCCTAGCTCATACACAAGACTTACACGAAAATCACAACACCAAGAACCCTAGCCACTCACGGCAATAGCAAGAAGTACAAACAAAACTATTCTCTTCATATCTCCTTCTTTGGCCGAGAATACCACTATCCTCCATCCCCCCCATTTCCAAATTTTAACAGTCATTACAACCACTAATACAGCCCCTAACCACCACTGAAAACCACCTCCATAAACTCCCCACACATCACCGAAAATACACCCCCAAAACAGCAGCCAAATCCTTTTAAAACAGTCCCTAAAATCCTCAAAACAGTAACATAAAAACTGCATTCATAATCCTTAAAATAATCACACAAGACTACACTAAAAACCCACAAAAAACACTCGGAACAGTCCGTTGAAACGTCAAAACAAGTGACCTGAACAGTAGCAGCAAAATAGAGGCCGAACAGCAGCAGAACGGAGACCGAACAGCAAGCAAAACAGTAAAACAGTGAGCTAGGACGCTAAACCAGTGAACCAGAGAAGTTGAGGAGCCTTACCCTTCCGACGTCCGTGAAACGCAAGCCTGAAAGTTGGCAAAAAGGTTAGACCTGAGGGTATTTTCCACACTCGTTTTCTGTTTTATTTGTATTATTTATTGAGTATTGCTTGCATGATTGTTATGTTGAAATGCATGTTGTGGCCCTTGAGTAGATAAATATGCATGAATTATGAGATGTTGTATGTTGTGGCTTTGGAATAAAATGAAAGATGTGTCGACTCTCGCGGTATATCGGATGGAAACCCGGACATAAATTTCATAGCCGATTGTGAATGGACGGTAGTATGATCTGTACTCGGGATACAACTCCACGTACCTCTTGAGTAAACGGCACCCTCTTTTGTGTTGTGTTGCTTTGATTTATTTATTTTTCGTCACTTCAATTCTGCATGTTGCTTATTTATTCCTGATTCAATCAGTGCATGGGCTTAGTAAGTGCGATGAAAGGTCCCCTATTTGAAGGGGTTAAAACCCTTTACCACGATGCTTTGCCGCGCCGGTTGATGTGTGTTCGGTTGAATGCAAGATACGTTCAATCGGGCATACTAAGTTTGGTATTATTGTTTCTTTATCTTTGTATGCATGATTCAATCGAGCGCATGGGCTTAGTAAGTGCAATACAAGGTCCCCTATTTGGAGGGGTTAAAACCCTTTACCACAACGCTTTGCCGCGCCGGTTGATGTGTGTTCAGTTGAATGCAAGATACGTTCAATCGGGCATACTAAGTTTGGTATTGTGGTTTCTTTATTCTTTATATGCATGATGCGATCGAGCGCATGGGCTTAGTAAGTCGGATTAAAGGTCCCCTATTTGGAGGGGTTAAAATCCTTTACCACGATGCTTCGCCGCGCCGGTTGGTGTATATTCGGTTGGGTGTGAGATGAGTTCAATCGGATACGTGAGGTCCTACATTGTGGATTTGTTTGCCTATGAATGTATTGCATGCATCAGGTCTGGTTCTGTTCGAACGCGTTCTCGAACGCTATACGAACACGAACCTTCTGTTTACCGTTCGAACACGTTCTCAAACGCTACGCGAACGCGCACACGCACGCATTTTCTTAGTTTCATCATGCATCATGTCTGGTTCCGTTCGAACACGTTCTCAACGCTATACGAACGTGAACCTTCTGTTTACCGTTCTAACGTATTATCAAACGCTACGCGAACGCGCACGTATCTTCTTAGTGTTTCATGCATCAGGTCTGGCTCCGTTCGAACGCGTTCTCGAATGCTATACAAACGCGAACCTTCTGTTTACTATTCGAACGCGTTCTCGAACGCTATGCGAACGCGCACCCACTGAACTGAGTTATTTTCATCAGATTTCGTACATAATTGTCCCTAGTAGCTATTCCATCATATGATAAACCTGATTGTTTCTATGCATTATGTAAGATTGTGTAAGTGTCGTTCATCTGTATTCCCCACATGTATGAGTATAATGTGTTTATTAACTTGTATGCTTGCCGTATGTTAATCTTTATGTATGCAAATTGAGACATAGATTACATGCTAATAGGCTGTATGCAAATTCGGATATGTGTTACATGTAAATTTAGATGAACTTGTTGATGTATGCATGTGAATTTAGAAGCATGATACTCTTGGAAATAAGTGTTACTTAAACTTGATTAAATTATTACATAAATCCTTTCATTACAAGTGACATAAGTAAGGGACCATTCCGAACCCAACGGTTTGAGGTCTTCCCTTGCGAGGGGTGAGTGCGGACTTAAATCTCATTTTCCTGGTTCACACCAGGTGGCGACTCCATTATTCTCCGGTTTAGTGCCCGTGGCTACTCCGTACTCCCGACCGGGCCGCGAGCCCGGGACAACATGCGTCACCCAGATCCTGTGTTCCCACAGTCTGGCGACTCCACTGGGATAGAGAATCGGCCCCGAAATATTGTCTTGTAATGTTTGGATTTAGGTTCTAATTGACCGTGTCTATAGTGGATAAAATGAGGGTTTAATCAAGGGCATCTTGAGGCTAGGTAATGGTTTGGTGTCTTTGTTCATTCACTACCTTCCTAGAAGGAAAAGCTGTGAAGGCACCTATATGTCCATCTACCCTTAGCCTATTGTGATGGACTAATTTGGAGGACTCGTTGTTTATTCCTGACACCAAGCGATAAGAGCCTACGAGGCTTGGGTATTTAAGTGAGCCTCGCTCCACCTTCTCTCTGGGGAATCTACAACGGGAAATCCATTTGACAGTCAATCACACACCATAGCTCATTGGCACGTACTCCCGACCGGGCCGCGAGCCCGGGACAGCATGCGTCGCCCAGATCCTGTGTTGCCACAATGCAGAATAGACTAGTATTGCACTTGTGCGTGTTATGGGAGCATAACTGCATAGTTCTCATATATTTGGGTATTGGATTCTCAAGCAAGTGTAATAGGAGGTTGTATTTACCGATGGTACGGAAATAGCTTCGCTTTGTATAGACCCCTCGGAATTCCATTGGTAGTATGACTATATGTCTGTGGAAGTCCGAATCAGGGTAGGTGTATTTGGTCTTAACCTGAGACTTACATCGCTAATACTTGCGACAATCAATATACTTTGGTTTTGGTCGTCCAGGGCTTTAACAGATTCTGTGTACGCCTCTTCTGGGTATATTGAGAATCGTAGTGTATTGGGTGTGATGTCAAGATGGAAGTATCACTTCAGTCATATGGAGATGATGGTCATGTAGGATAAGGAGCTTATACTCTTGTATGCTGCAGCTATCGGGATAATATGACTAGGTCATGTTTATCCGATTATAGAGACTAGTTACCAGAGATTCGATATGTGCTTCGTACGGGACAGACACAATTCCAGCCCCAGGCCTAGCACGTGACATCCGATACTGGATCATAATACGCAATACTACGTATACTACGCCTGATACAGATTACATATTCCTTTAAGAATATTTCTAGAGAATTGGGTAGGCACGGTGTTTTGCTAGAAGCCAACCATGTCTTGTAAATCGGTAAAAATGTAGTACTAGGTACGTACGTGTTCGGATAGTTCGACGACTGAATTTACTGCCAACATATCCAGGGATCTCATGGGTCGCTTCCCGAAGATTCACCGATGACGTATGACTCGGACATATTTAATCTAGATTAATTAGTAGAGAGAGAAAATTAATCTAGGATTAATTACAGAGATATTTTATCTAGGATAAAATATTATTAAAGAGAGAGAACGATTAATTTGGAATTAATCGATAAAATAATATATTCGATATATTAAACGAAATTAGATTTCGACGCGGAATTAAAATTGGATTTTAATTCGGGCAAACGAGTTAATTTAGAATTAATTCGTTAGCGACGTGAATAGTAATTTTGCTAGGCATAATTATATAATTAAATTTGATTTAATTACGTCACAACGGAAAATTCGTTAATTAGAAATTAACGAACCCGAGCCCGGGAGTGTTTGTAGGCCCACTCGCATTTTGAATCAAGTGGGGCCCACAAGTCACATCACGCGTCACATCATTAGTCATTCTTGTGATGTGATGGATGTCACTTTTGTGAGTGATGTGAGTTGTTGGAATGCTTTAATGCCTTGTACCTTTTTGAATTTGGTAATTTATTTTTTGTATTTGATTTTTGAAATCAAAATACACAACACACAACTCATTTTTTCTTCTCTCCCTCTCCATCATCTCACGGCACAAGGTGCCTTATTCTCTGAAATTTCCTCTCATGCCCTAGAGCAACAATAAGATAAGGAAAGATTTGTGGTAATTTTTCAATGATGCTAGTACATCCAAGGGGTCACACAAAGTTGATAGGGAACCCATTCATGAGCATGGAATCCTTTTACAAAGCTTGGAGCTTGAAGAACATCTCAATGAGGACAAAGAGGAGCTTGGCCGAGAGTCTCATGAAGAATTTTTTATGTTCATCGCATCCAAAAGCCGATCAAAGTGAGTATTTCCGCAACTTTACTTTGATGTATTCGCACTTTTCATCGCTTAATATGATCTTGGTTTGACCTAGAAAACACAACAATGGTATCAAGAGCCTTGATTAAGCATGAAATTGGAATTAGGGTAAAATTTGGGTAAAATTGATTTGAGCATGATTTGATAAAATTGATTGATTGAGTATGCTTGAATAATGATAACTTGGAGTTATATGTGATCAATTTGATGAAAATTGAATTGGATTAAATTTTCCCCAATTTTTTGGCTTGGCCGAAAGTTATGGATGCCCTAAAGTCATGGTGATTTTTGTTTTTCGATCATTGGATGAATTGAAACACTTGGGATAAATTGATTTAGGATTTAATTGGATTAAAATCGAAATCAGATTTAAAATCCCTACATTACCGTGAGCTATATAGCATGAAATGAGATGATTTTTTGATTCAATAATGTTGGACATGTGTTGATGATGATTAGCATGATTAATTAGTGTAATTGGTATTTTGGAAATGTTAATTTGACTAATTAATTATGGCTAATACACTTTAATTAATTAAATTGTGATATTGGGAATATTGGAATTTAATTAGTTGGGCTAAATTTGGAATTGGGCTAATAAAGTTGTATTTGGGCTTAATGGCCTTGGTTGGGCCAAGTTTGGTTTAGGATAATTGGTTGGATCCAATTAGGCATAAAACCATTTCCATAAAATCCAAATATAATATAATGGACCTTTAAAATTTTAATTGGGCCTAAATTGATTTTTGGCAAATTGGTGATTCCTTATTGGGCTATGGTTGCCAAAGTCCATGCCTTATAAATTAATTGAAAGCCCAATGTTAATTGGGCTTTGAGACCCGTAATGATTAGATTTAGAATCTAAGTCGCAAAGGCTAATTAATAAAGTGTAATTATTTAATTTGGAATTAAATAAAGAATTAGTATTGAATACAAATTAAATTGGATTTAATGTTGTAGTTTGATATAATTCGAGAATTCGTACTTTGAGCACTTATTCTTAAAACGAGTTGGACTCGCGTAAATCAAATCTTTGTTTGAACATTGGATGGTCATTAATTTCATATTAATTAATTGGATTAGATTGATTGATAACATGCTTTGTGTGAATACATGGATGTGATGTATGATTAATGTATATCAGATGGATATTAGATGGGTGTGGGCAATTTTGGAAATTGTTGTAATAAATTTAGAATTTATTAAATTAGACCTGCGTGTCCAGCCTATTACCTCTTGACTCTTTGTATTTCTCTTCTCACCTATTCCCCTCAATGTAAATGAGGTTTCTTTAGAAGTGTTATGTAATTGGGTAGAAGTAAGATTTGTGCTAGCGGGAGAAAGGAAATGGAGAGATTTGTTCTAGGAACAAAATGTTTTAAATATCCATCCGCATATCATTATTAATTTATTTACCGCGCCTTATTATGCTTTTAGAATGCATGCTTAAGGGTGTATGATGAGACCTAATCAAAGATAATAATTGGTTGCCAATTACGCGAAAAACCCTCAACATATATTAAGCGTTTTCCTTCCATTGAATGATTCATTCTCAAGATCCAAGATTGGCACTGGTTTGTTGGCCAAAGTCAAGACCTTTGTCCATCGCGGATGTGTTTGAATCATGGAGGCTTTGTTCTATAGCGCATGTCTTGTCCAAGTTGTGATTTGTTGGCCAAAGTCAAGATCACTTCTTGTCCATCGACATCGATTACGGAGCTTTCCAAGGTCAATGGGTCCCGCTTAACTGGAATCATTAAGTTTGTTGTGCCAAAGCCAAGGCTTAATTGATTCAGAGTAAAAAGGTTAGGGAATATATTGGATATATTGGATATATGTTTCGGACTTGGATGTCCACCTACTAGATCTAGAAATTGGATGAGATCCAATTAATCTTAGAGATCTACCTAGTTAAATATCATACTATTTGTTGGCCAAAGTCAAGGTTGTGTGTTATTTAACGGGATCCTAACCCACTAGGAAACAAGGTTTCCCGAGTACTCACTCAACAGGGTTAGAGGCTCACCGAAAATTAGTGGGAGGCAAGTATTAAATTTGCAATTTCGTTTAGATACTTGCCAATACGCGCTTATCTCATTTTTCGTCATTAATTAATAAATATATTAGTTGGACTAATATTTAATTGTTGTTTTAATTAAACAGTTGGACTGTATTCAAACTACTTCAAATTATAGTTGATTATATAATTGGATTATAGTAATCAATATATTTGAATTTTAACCAATCAAATTATAGTTGATTATATAGTTAGACTATAGTAATCATTATATACAATAGTACCCGAAATCATTGATTGGATAGTTGGACTATAGCAATCAAGATAACTGGAAGATTAGAGTTTAGAACATAATCCTGGGAGAAAATGTCTTTAAGCGGCTTTCATTTTCAGATTGGGAATAAAACCTCAGGATAGTCCTGGGAACTGAGAAGTTGTTCTATTTGATAGAATAACATATTGGGCCTAAGCCAGAAGTTGAGCAAATAGTAGAACATGATATTTGGAAGATTCATGTGATGATAACTTTAGTGCTCAATCCTTTATGCTAGATGCAATGACACTTTAATTTCTTTATCAAAATTAAGGATTAGATCATTGTACCATGATGATAAAATTAAAGATCTTCATAGATCTATTCTTAGATCTTAGAAGTACAAATTGCAAAAGAAGCTCTTTAGCTCGTGTATGTCAGAGGGTACATCTGTCAAACACTAGGTGACGCAGATGATTGCTGACATCGATCAGCTAGGTTAGCTGGGCCTTACCTACGTGGCTGAGACTACCAAAGATTTGATCTTATAGTCTCTACCCGAAAGCTGGGGCAGGTTCATTATGAACCAAGAGTAAACTCTTGGAGAGTTGACAGCTATGCTCAAGGAGGCAGAGCTAGAGCTTCTAAATTGGGCAAAGGTAAAATCATCACAGTCTTCTAGGAAGACAAAGGAAAAATCCCAAGATGTCTGCCTAAACTGTGGCAAATGGGGTCACTGGAAGCGTGATTTTCGTATGGACACGGTAGACATGAATGAAGTGAAGGCGGGGCAAGGCTACGGCTTCAAGTATGTTTGTCATAAATATGTACTGATGTACGGGATCTGCTGATAAGCAGGATACTGACTTCAAGTTGAGATTGATCTGCGAGTCGGAAACGGGACGAGAGTTGCTGTTTTAACCATAGAAACCTAAGTTTAGGAACTACCCTTTGGGTATGTACTTAAATTAGGAAACTGTTAAAATGTACCTAGTTTGACTAGAAACATTATCTATATATCAGAGTATAACTCGTTACGGGTATACCTTTATATTCTAGAACACTAAAGTGTTTTATTTTATAAAGATGATATTGAGATAAGCACATTAGATGTGAATAACAGTATTTATATTTTGAATATAAATGAATCTCAAACGTATAACATGACAAACAAATAGCTCAAACTAAATTAATCAGATGAGACTTATTTGTGGCATTGTTGTCTGGAACACATTAAATAAGACTCATATATCCACACTTTTGAAGAGTGGATACTAGGACGGATTTGATTCTATTCAAATAATGTCTACGAATCTAGTTTATTAGGCAAAGTGCCTAAAACACCTTTTACTTGGTAAAAGTGCAAGTGTCATCGATCTGTTAGCCCTCATTCATAGTGATGTAAGTGGGCCCATATCTAGCTAGGCTAGAGGTGGATATGAACACTTCGTAACCTTTACGGATGTGGCATCGCGTTATGGTTATGTGTTTCTTTTGAAACATTAATCGGAAACTTTTGATAAATTCAAAGAGTTTCGACACGAAGTAGACAGATAGATCAACTAAAGTATAAAACCGTCATGGTTAGACCGTGGTGGAAAATACTTAAGCAATAAGTTTCTCGAATATTTGAAAGAGTATAGTATTCTTTCATTAAGGACTCCTCTCGGAACACCCAAATTTGACGGTGTGTCCGAAAAGAGAAACCGAATTTTGTTGAACATGATAAGGTTAAATATGAGTCGCTCTGAGCTACCATTTTCCTTCAAGGGATACGCATTAATCAGTGCAATACTTATTTTGAATAAGGTTCCATGAAAATCTGTTAGACAGATTTCATATTGGATATGAACATGAAAGAAACCGGGTTTTCTCATTCCTGAAGATTTGGGAATGCTAGGAATATGTTTGGATGATACCAAACTAGAACCCAAATCGGATAAGTGCCTAATTTATGGGTTATCCTAGGGTAACCAAATTATAGTACTTATACAACTCACAAGAGAACAATGTAATTGTTGTTCGCCATGCATTTTTCCAAAGAGGAATACCTATATGCAGTGGTAAGTGGGAGGAAAGTAAAACTCGATGAAAATTGGAGTAATACTGTTCCAGGCACCGATCCTTAATGGAACACAAACAGTTTATCAGGGATGAAATTGTACCACAATCTTCGAATACACAAGAACCACGTAAGTCGGAGAGAGTCAGAAAACAACCTGGGAGGTATGGATTTCTGATCTCACCTCGTAAAGATGTTAATCTTATTGAGGAAGACGAACCGACAACATATGAGGAAGTGATACAAGGAATCGACTCCCTATTATGGCAAAGTACCATGATGTCCGAAATGGATTCCATGTATACCAACCAAGTTTGGACATTGGTTGTTGTACCAGAAGGCATTGTGCCTGTTAGTACTATATTAGTCTTCAAGGAAGACATACATGGATGGCAACATACCAACGTACAAAGCTAGGCTTGTAGCGAAAAGGTATCGTTATCAACATTGTGTCGATTGCGACGAAACCTTTTACTCGTTGCCATGATTAAATCCATTTGGATAATGCTTGCTAATGCTGCATGTTTCATTTATGAAATATGGCAGCTGAACGTCAAAATCTCTTTCCTTAAACGGAAACCTTTTGGAGGATGTTTACAACATCCTGACAGTTTTGTCGTACCAAAACGAGCAAACAAGGTTTGCAAGTTAATTTGATCCATTTATGGATTGAAGCAAACATTGCGTTCTTGGAACTATCGTTTTAATGTAATCATAATGGTATATGATTTAATTCAAAACGAAAATGATTCTTGTGTATATAGGAGGTTAGTGGGAGCGCACTGATAGTGATTGTCCTAAATAATGATGATATATCATTTCTTGGAAATGATATTCCCATAAAACAATCGGTGAAAGCTTGGCTTTCATGAAAATTCTCCATATAATACTTGGGAGAGACAACCTTATTCTAGGAATAAGGATCTACTGGGATAGATCTAAAGGTTGTTGGCACTCTCCGAGAACTCGTACATTGAAAAGATGTACGTGACCTGGTGTCTCATAGGCTTTGAGCATATGGAGTCACAATCAGGCCAATCCTAATGATAGTCACTGGATTGATGTTCAGAACATCTTTAAGTATCTTAGAGGAACTAATGATGCTTTCTTAAGTTATAGAGAAGGATAACTTGAAGTGACTGGGTTCACCGCTGTAAGTTTCCAAACCGACAAAAACGACTATAAGTCGTAAAAAAGATACTATATAACGGAACAGTGAGCTGGAAATCTTCCAAGCAAGATACTATTACAGAATAAACAACATAAGCGGAATATTGCTACACAGCTGAGGCAGCAATAGAAGCACTTTGGATCTTAATAATCCCAATTGGATTAGGAGTAGTTCTGTTAGCAACTGAGCTAGGCTACAGCACAAGCTAAAGAATTAATGGTCTCATCAACGATCCAAGTATATACTTCAATTATTCATCTGATTCGTTCGGATCATACATCGTGGCGATGTGATGATCGAATAAATCGCATCAGATGATAACATTGCAAATCCGCTGACGAAAGCTTTTTCTCAGTAGATGTTTGAGCGACCCGTACATAGTTCAAGTGTTGAATACTTGAGTGATTGGCTATAGGCCAAGTGGGAGATTGTTGAAAAATTATGACCCATATCATCACTATTTGTACAGAACATGGTGTTGTTGTACAAATTAACTATGTGACAAAGGAAATTCTTTTTTATCATTTGTAATTAGATTATAGGGATATATAAATGATAAAAGTCCATATGATTAGTTCTGGATTAATAAGATATGAGACAGTATTAATCCACTAAGGTTTAATCATTAAAATATCCATAGTCATAGTATTATCGAGATTGGACATCGATAATGCGGAATAGACTAGTATTGCATTTGTGCGTGTTATGGGAGCATAACTGCATAGTTCTCATATATTTGGGTATGGATACTCATGCAAGTGTAATAGGAGGTTATGTTTACCGATGGTACGGAAACAGCTTCGCTCTGGATAGACTCCTTAGAATTCCATTGGTAGTATGACTATGTGTCTATGGAAGTCCGAATCAGGGTAGGTGTATTTGGTCTTAACCTGAGACTTGAATCACTAATACTTGCGACAATCAATATACTTTGGTTTTGGTCGTCCAGGGCTTTAACAGGTTCTGTGTACGCCTCTTCTGGGTATATTGAGAATCGTAGTGTATTGGGTGTGATGTCAAGAATGAAGTATCACTTCAGTCATATGGAGATGATGGTCAATTAGGATAAGGAACTGGTACTCTTGTATGCTGCAGTTATCGGGATAATATGACTAGGTCATGTTTATCCGATTATAGAGACTAGTTACCAGAGATTGAATATGTGCTTCGTACGGGGCAGACACAATTCCAGCCTCAGACCTAGCACGTCACATCCGATACTGGATCGTAATACGCAATACTACGTATACTACGCCTGATACAGATTACATATTCCTTTAAGAATATTTCTGGAGAATTCGGTAGGCACGGTGCTTTGCTAGAAGCCAACCATGTCTTGTAAATTGGTAAAAACATAATACTAGGTACGTATGTTTCGGATAGTCCGACGACCGGATTTACTGCCAACATATCCAAGGATCTCATGGGTCGCTTCCCGAAGATTCACCGATGATGTATGACTCAGACATATTTAATCTGAGATTAATTAGTTGAGAGAAAATTAATCTAGGATTAATTACAGAGATATTTTATCTGGGATAAAATATTAATTAAAGAGAGAGAACGATTAATTTGGAATTAATCGATAAAATAATATATTCGATATATTAAACGAATTAGATTTCGACGCGGAATTAAAATTAGATTTTAATTCGGGCAAACGAGTTAATTTAGAATTAATTCGTTAGCGACGTGAATAGTAATTTTGCTAGGCATAATTATTAATTAAATTTAATTTAATTACGTCGCAACGGAAAATTTGTTAATTAGGAATTAACGAACCCGAGCCCGGGAGTATTTACTGGCCCACTCGCATTTTGAATCAAGTGGGGCCCACAAGTCACATCACGCGTCACATCATTAGTCATTCTTGTGATGTGATGGATGTCACTTTTGTGAGTGATGTGAGTTGTTGGAAGGCTTTAATGCCTTGTACCTTTTTTGAATTTGGTATTTGATTTTTGAAATCAAAATACACAACACACAACTCATTTTTTCTTTTCTCCCTCTCCCTCATCTCACGGCACAAGGTGCCTTATTCTCTCAAATTTCCTCTCATGGCCAAGAGCAACAAGAAGCTAAGGAAAGATTTGTGGCAAATTTTTCAATGATGCTAGCACATCCAAGGGGTCACACAAAGGTGATAGGGAAACCCATTCATGAGCATGGAATCCTTTTACAAAGCTTGGTGCTTGAAGAACATCTCAAGGAGGACAAATAGGAGCTTGGCCGAGAGTCTCATGAAGAATTTTTTGTGTTCATCGCATCCAAAAGCCGATCAAAGTGAGTATTTCCACAACTTTACTTTGATGTATTCGCACTTTTCAACGCTTAATATGATCTTGGTTTGACCTAGAAAGCACAACAGTAACACCACAATGAAACAACTCAAGAATAATTCTAGGTCATCATTGAGTTGTATGACAACTCTAGAGTGACAACATGTTATCATATGATAAAATTAAGTCAAAATTATACTAATTATGGTTAATTAAATACTACACATACATGTATTTATCGAATCAAGCAACCAACTCTCTCAACACAAATTCAAGATAGGAAAAACAAATCCTACATCATATGTAAACTATTAGAGCAAAAGGAACAATTTTTCAAATTAAAGAATAAAGAAAATTACCTTAATTTTCTAAAATCCTTCAAATTTTGCTCCAATCTTTTTTTTTTTTCTCTCAATCCTCTCTCTATTTGTGTTCTTAGATGCTTAAAAATGAAGAAAATGAAACAAATTTCATTTATATACCTAGGTTTAGGTTGGTCGAAAATCAAGGGATATTTTGGTCATTTTCTATACTTAATGAAAAGATCAATCTTTATCCTTCATACAATTACGTCATTTGTCTCCCATTATATATAACCATATGTTATAAAATCTATTACATGTAATTAATTAATTTTTAACTAATTAAAAATTAATTAATATATATGTGTGTATTTTTCATTTATACTAAATGAAAAAAACATATATGAATGACATGTGTCCAAATCTCAGTTGACAATTAATTAATGTACATCTAATCAAATAATGTATCAAATACATATACACATTAAATATAGAAATTACCAAAATACCAATGGCCATGTGTATTTTCGTTTAACCATTAAACGATTTTTGAATAATCAATAATATTCATAATATATTGCCCTAATGCTCTACAAGTATGTTTCATTATATGAGACTCTCTAAGTTTAGGTATATCTGTCAAGAAATCTAATTATGTATCCATAATTCACCCACACATAAATTATTATGACCATATATATGTTTGTTGAACTATACAAGTCGAGATCCTCGCATACTTATAATCCATCTGTCATATGTATCTGGATAATACCAGAGATATAGATATTAACGTCAAATCTCATGAGGTGTAATTCTGACGATGTATAGATACACGATCTCTCAATAACACTCAGAACTCGCTTCTATAGTGTCCCACAATTATTGATTTAACATATCACAATCTCATGAAGTGGATAACTGAATCATGTACACATGATTGATGGATCCTCTCTGGATACATCACTGGATATCTGACCATTAGTCCACACACAACGAACATGTAAAGTTATGACGTAGAAAGGTCAATGACGTGACTGCCATCAAAGTTTGGAGGATAACTCATATATCGACATGCTATCACAAGTCAAATGACCATTATGCTATATCTCAAGTCAAATGACTACTATGTTACTCGACTCAAGAATATTCCTATTGATGTTGGTGTACCATCTATTATAAATTTTTGATGAGTCGTTCAATGTTCATCCATTATGAACACCTATATATCTATGAGAGTCTCCTTAGACTCGTGGTTCAGTGAGATAAACCATCTGAATTTAATTGTAACATCTCTCTCTCGGAGATACTACCGGAAGGGAATAGGCTGACCCATCCCCCTAAGCCTCTGACTTTGTAACTATAAACATCACTACTTATACCATCTCAACCATAATTCATAGATAGGGACCATAGCCCAACTCAACAACATAAAATTCATTATATTACTCATATCTGTGTACTCAATGATACATCACTATACAACTCTTTTAATGGACACTTTTAACACTTTACAATGACTTATCTACTACTAATGTTTACATGTAACTCTACTTTGACACTGACTGTGTTGAGCCTCTGAACTCGACCTGGTGGACTCAATACCCTAGTGACTGCCATCAGTACTCGTCTTCTCTAGCTCGTCCTCTGGGTAAACCTGTAAAACAGAAACATTGGGAGTGAGGGGGTTAGATCATTTGAATAACCTAGTGAGTGGATAGTTAAAAATGAAAAATGAAATACTTTATGAAACCTCCATTTTTCAGAAATGAAAATCCTCTCAAGGAAAACTGATCTTTTCAGAAAAATCTTTCTTATCCGAAAACACGTATCTTTTTGTGAAAATGCTTCTGGAAATCCTTTATGTCTGTAAAACTCTGAGATTCTCATAAAACTGTTTCTCTTGAAAACTCTTTCATAAAACAATCTTTTCTGAAAATCATATCTCTGAAAATCTGTAGAAAACCTAACATATGGGGGAGTTACGTATCGCTGTCCCCTATACGTCTAACTAGTGGTCTCAGGGCATTACGTATCCTCGTCCCCCAAGCCACTGAACTATAGCCAGGTGTGCATATCCATGTCATTGGGGTGTTACGTATCACCGTCTCCCAATGCATGCCACCATCATGTCCCTAAATCTAGGGTTTAGAGGCGTTTCATATCGCTGTCCCCTAGCTCTGAAATCTAGAATCTAGGGGCGTTACGTATTGCCATCCCCTAGTTCTGTTCTACATGTGCAAATGTTATATTCGTCAATTCCATAAGTTACATCTGAGGTGGTTTTTCCCTCATGCCTCCAAAAATAAAAAAAATCATGTCGTTGAGTCAAAACTTCTCAAAATATTCTTATTTATAAAACAACTGAAAATAAACTTGGCTAACGTCCTATGTGCGGAAAAATAAGTTTAAATTCAAGAACATATAGGTAAATAAAATTTTGAAAAGAAAACATCCACTCACTGATTAATCTCTATGGTCCTTAATCTTGGATGTGACTGAGGAGGCTCATGCGGAAAAACTAACTTGTCCTGTATTCGCGTATGGTTAGCATATTTAAACTAGATGCTAATCATGGTCATGGATGTAGTGGATGTTCATGCATGTTGTATATGTATAGTGATAGTTAACGTGTTAACTAACTTTAACATCCTAGGACGAAATTGAAATGGGATGAAACTGGTCTTGCTATGTGTCACGACTCCAGGTCTTGCATGCCGCGACGCTCATACGATCAGACTGAAACAGAGAGCTTCTGCTTGATATACATCACAACATTGGGTGCTGAGCGTTGCGATGCTCACATAATCAGACCCGAGATAGAGACATCCTCATGACTTGTATCGCTCACACGACCACATCATTCACACGCCCTGCCCCGAGGCTTCCTCATGACCGACCTTATACAAACACATAACCGACCTGAGGTAGAGGGTATATTCAGCGTGACTCCCATACATGTTCGGCGTGACTCTGACACACACCGACCTGAGGTAGAGGGCATTCACATGTTCAACTTGACTCCCACACGCACCGACCTACTAGAGGTAGAGGGCATTCACATGTTCGGGCGTCGCGACGCTATCTTGATTTTATTGCCAATACCAGTTCTCTATTATCACTGCCCAAAGTAATTCCAACACTCCCACAGTATAACCTTCACACAAGTACTTCTTATTACACTCAAAACATGTCATTATCTAGTATCATCACAACATCAAAACATCAAAAGTAATTTCCCCCAACATGCTAATAATTCGGCCCTCATACCCATTTTAGACCATGATATTACTCCAACCAAAACTTAAGCATAATTCATCCTAAACAACATCACAAACATATATTCATGCTTGAATTTTGCTCAATCTTCTTAAACAATAAATCCCCAAAATCGTAGGGTTCCTAAGTATGAGAATGCAAGTGAATAATTGATGTTCATTTTCCTAAATAAGAAGAAAGAAGGAAGAGAAGCTTACTTGACCTTGAAAAGCTTAGAAGCTCATCACCATTTATCAAAACTCCATGAGAAATATAGAAGATGGGACGACTCCCTTTCATCCATGGCTCACGTTTTGGCCTGAGAGGGAGATGAGTAAAAAGTCTCCTATTTATAGGGAAAAGGCCGATTTTTTTTTATGAAATGAGTGGCTAGATTTGTGCCACATCAGTCATTCTAGTCCATTCTCGAAATTCACTATAGTAGTAATGGAATCACGATTTATGACTTGCTTCAGATTCGAATTTGGAAAAATGTCCAACACGAAAGTTGTAGGTCTCGATCTTAAATTTCCGACGATATAAAACACATAAAATTAGAAGATCTTACGAAAACATTATGGCCCAAATACTAAGGGCTGTTCGGAGTGGAATCAAAAGTAAATTCTGTATCAGAACTGCAAAGGATTTATCGAAGGTCCGTAATGTAATTCCACAAGCACATACATAATTGAGCATAATTTATATCATGTATTATGCCACCTACAACATAGTAGTCATCAAAATTACCGGGGTGTTACACTAATACTCCGATATATGATTGTACCGGTCTTTTGGGTTTACTTACTGACCAATAGTGTAAACCTTGACCAGGAAAAATTTAAGAATAAAATTATTATAATATCTCTCAATGTCTGTTGCTGCACTTTTGCAACTATATTATAACTTAATCATTCTATGGTTATTTACGCCTTTACTATATATAAAAGAAAGAATATTGATGAAACTTTATATTTTATTATAATAAAATATACATGCAAGTATGTATTTATAGGAAAATACATAATAAATTGGTGTGTTAAGCACCAACTCCAACAATTTCTCCCACTTGTTTTAATTTCAATTTCAATTTTATCTCATACCAATCGAATCCTCATGCTTATCAAATAACCTATGAGGAATGGCCTTGGTAAGTGGGTGTAGCATCCCCAAATCGAGAAGGTTACCGACAGGTAACAGATTCCACTGTCACCTAAACCACTGACTGTAACTAAGGAAAAACTCAATTTCTTAACCTAATAACTTGTCATCTCGTCAATATGTGCACACACATATTTTATAAAATTGACTTAATTTGGTTAAACTTTACAGACACATCTGAAATTCATGTAACTGTCATACATCAAAAAAACCAAAAGAAACTACATTTTATGTGAATGTAGGTCTGACATGATGGACCAACGTAACTAGTGATAGTGCTACTCTTTTCCTTGATCCATGTCTCCAAAAGATGATCATGGCTCACCAACTGGAAGATCCTGCAAAATTGGAGAGTGGGGGGAGAGTGAGTCCTAAAAAATTCAGTGAGTGGAGCTATAAAATCAGAAAATAGTATTAGTATCTTTGAATCAAATGATCATCAAATACAGCTACTTTCTGAACTCATTAAACATAAACTATATCTTTTTCTTTCAAAACTTTTTTGTGAAAATCATCTATCTGCGGTGTCTGAAAATCTGTAGAAAACCTGACGCATGGGGGCATTACGTATCGCCGTCCCCCATACGCCTAAACTAGTGTCTTGAGGTGTTACATATAGTCATCCCCCAAGCCACTGAAATAGAGCCAGAAGTGCTAATCCATGCCATCATCCTGACCCTGAAACTAGGATCTATGGGCGTTACGTATCGCAGTCCCCCTAGTCCTAAACTACGTGTGCACACGTTATTGGATCCGTCAATTCCAAGTTACATATGAGGTGGGTTTTTCCCTCATGCCTCCAAAATCATAAAATCGTACTTTTGAAATCATTTTCATCATCGAAATATCTCCGATATCAAACTTTATCAAAACCGCTTAAATAACTTATCTCATCATAATATAAAACTTATCTCGAATCATATGAATTTGCTAATTCAATAAACTTTTTAATGAAGATCATTTAAGTCAAAAGAACTGCCAATCAATATCTTGAAATCATAATAAAAATTCTAAAATAAGTACTTCACTCACAGTGTTATGGCAAGTAAGATGCGGTACATGGTGTGGGTGATCTCTCGAGTACCTTGAGGTCGATCTAAGGTCAAAACAACTGTTAGTTTCCTTCCTTATCACTCAGAATATTCACACAAGATATGAAAGTATATGCAATACATGATTGACGTATTATGCTTGTGTCATGATATAATATGTGCATATATGTATTGATACAAAACTCTTAGGGTGCCCTCTAATATCCTAGGATGAAGTTGAAATGGCTGAAACTGATCTTGAAGAAAATTAGTTACGCGTCGCGACACTCGCCCATTGGTGTCGTGACGCTCACACGACCAGAGCTGAGACAGAGCATCATTTGGTTCCGCATTATGAAGCTAAGTGTTGGGTGTTGTGACTTCCACGTGATCAGAACTAAGGCAGATAGCACCTCTTTATTTCATGTCGCGATGCCATATGTTGAGCATCGCAACTCCCACATGATCAGAGCTGAGTCCGAGGACACCTATTTGTTTCACGTCGCGACGCCAGCCCATTTACGTCGCGACAGTCACCTGATTTCAGTGCCAAACATTAACTCTCCAATGAGGATGCTCAAAGCAATTCCAACACCACCTTCACACAAGCTAGATCAACTACCTTTATACAAATCATCATAAATCCAACCTTCTTCCATCATCATAATATCAAGTCTCATAACCCCAACTCAGTTCAATATTTAAGGTCTTCCTAAATCAGGGGTTTCTCCAAAAACTTTCTTCCTTAATACAATAAACATATTAACCACATAAACCTAAAGCCAACAATATCATTTAATCATAAAATCATCAAAAATCAATATTTCAAAATTTGTGTCAAGTTTTTCTTACCTTGTATCAAGTTCCTTCTTCACTAATAGAGTCCCCAAAATTCATTTTTCTCCTTCCTAGACTTGATTTGTGATGGATTGATCTAGGTTGTCTTTGGAAATTTGTAAGAAAATGAAAAATCCTCACATTGCTCTCTATGACATTTTCGGCCAAGGGATGTAATAGTTTCTAATTTGTTTTTAGTTTTATTAAAATGATAGAATAAGTCTTGAAATTTTTAGTATTTTCTAAAAAAAAATAGGGGACTTGGGCCAAAAGTCATAATTCTTGTTGGGCTTTATATTCTTATTGGGCTTAAATAGGTTAGTTAAAATATAGGTCATATTAATTCTAGAATTGGGCCTTTATTTTTCCGTGGTCCTAATAGGCAAGCATTAGGTCCACTAAGTCCATTATCAAATATGGTTCATTGGTCTTTAAGTCATCTCCAATAATTTTCGCTAATGCTCGGAGAAATTTTTTATCTAAGTCACCAAGTTTCTACTTTAGTTGAGCTAAGAAATTCTAGTCACTATAATTCTCCCCCTCCCCCAAAATGATTCGTCCTCGAATCAACACACTTAGAAGTATGGAGCGTACCTTCTTCTATAAACAGTCGGGGATACTGCTCTCTCATGGCTTCTTTTGGCTCCCATGTGGATTCTTGTCCCTTATGTTGCTGCCAAACCACCTTAGCTGAGGGAATCCATCTAGATCATAACTTTCTCATCTCCATGTCCACTACTGCTATTGCCTGCTCCAAATAGGATAGATCCTGGCAAACATCGATTGTTTGGGGCTTTAACACATGAGATTAATCATGCAAGTACTTACGTAGCATAGATACATGAAAATTAGGATATATCTTATCTATACTGGGTGGAAGCGCTAGTTTATATGCTCTCTGTCCAACTCTATGAAGTATCAAAAATGACCCAACATACCTAGGGCTGAGCTTACCCCTCTTGCCGAATCTTATAACTCCTTTAAAAGATGATACTTTCAAGAACATAGAGTCTCCTACTTGACACTCCAAATCTTTCATTCGGTGATCTGCATAAGTTTTCTAACGAATCTAAATCATTTTAATCATTTCTCCACTACATCTTGTACTAAATCGGGTCCAAGCAATTTTTATTCTCCAGTTCCAAAACATCCTACCGGGGATCTACATTTCTTACCATACAAAGCCTCGTAAGGTGTCATCTGAATGTTTGCCTGATAACTATTGATATATTCAAACTCTATAAGTGGCAAATGCTGGTCCCAACTACCTTTAAAATCAATGACACAGGCTCATAACATGTCTTCCAGAGTTTGTATGGTTCATTCCGACTGGCCATCCGTTTGAGGGTGGAAAGCCATAGTAAAGTGTAGCTGGGAACCCAAATCTTCTTGAAATGACTGCCAAAAATTAGATGTGAATTGAGAACCTCGATTAAAGATTATTGAAATAGGTATTCCATGTAATGACACTAGTTCATCCAGATACATTCGGACATAGTGAGCTGTCGAATAACTAGTTTTTACTGGAAGAAAATGCGCGGACTTAGTCAACCTGTCCACAATCACCCATA
>SKCR01054281.1:0-29897 GCA_019454045.1 Zanthoxylum bungeanum | reverse complement strand
ATGTGTCATAACTAAGTTAATATCTAGGGTTGTGATGAAATTCAATGTCATGGGTTTATAAGGGTTAGATTATAATTTGGGTAATATAAAGATTTATTTATTGAGTCTTAATCTTAATGCTCTTTATTAACTGGCCATTAATTAAATTGATTAGGTAAACTAAAATGAACTAGACATAGGGATTTTAAGTTTAAGACCTTAGATTCAATAGCCCACGATCTTCCTTAAGGATAGATAACCCTTTCAATAGATTTCCTTACATGATAGGAATATACCTGTCGGGCGGGGGTAGTCTTAATTGGAACTTAATCGTAATGAATCTAGGTAATTTGGTTGACATAGACATATGGTTCAATTGGATTATACTAGGTATTTGTAATTGACCATCGGAAGAGGCTTTTACATAAATTAGTGTTTCAGGTTAATAAATCAATATATTACCCAATTATAAAATAACCATTTTATCTTAAAATAATATTGGAATAAATTACAACCCTAGATAGTTTTAATATTGAATTTTCTCAAAATATCTTTTCAACCAATTTTAGTTACTTGTCTTTAAATTTAGAATCGTCGCTATTTCAAATCAATTAAACAACCTGTTAGATACTAGTAATCATTTAACCTCATAAAATTAATAACTTAGGTATTAAGTCCTCGTGGGATCGATACTTTTTATACTACTTGAACGATACGTACGCTTGCGTTATACGTGTGTGTTTACGCCGGTCAGTATCACAGTTTGTCACTAATTAATCCAGATTTAATTTATTCTCTCATATAATATGAGGTAAAGTATTAATTATTCCAACCGAGATTTGATTATCTACAGATAATCAAAACGCCTATAAATAAAAGAATATTATATATTAGTCTTCAGATTACAATTCATATATTATAATATAAGTAAGAATATTTATATTCTCATATTTAGAGTTCCACCATTTACCCCAGCAGAATGAGATTAGCCACTCATGATTTGAATAAAAAAGGTTGCATAATTTTATTACTGAAGAAAAAAAGAAATTACTACAAAGCTTGAAAAATTAAAACACACAAGACACTATCTTCTAAGTTTTCAAGAGAATTCTCAGAAGAAAATATGTATTTTTAGGTGCTGAACACCTTCTATTTATACACCTCTTTGCAAATGCATATGCGACTTGAAAATCAAATTGCAAGCAATAATACAAAGATTTTCAACGTGGATGACCCCATTTTGTTTCTTATATATATATATTATATAATATTATATAATATAATAATATATATAAAGAGAACCTTTTTTGCTTTAAAGCATACATCAAACAACCACGTGATGCCATGTTCTCTCCATCCCCAGCAAACAAACCCTAAAAAGACTTTTTAGCAGTCGCCGCCGACCTCACCCTTGTGGGGAGGTCGGCGGCAACAAAAATTTTTTTGCTCTTTTTACTTACTTTTCTTATTAAATCTACATCATCACCTTCTTTTCTCACATTTTTCCATTTTTTTGCTGTTTTCCTCTTTCTTCCTCTACGCCTCTTCAGACGTTTTTCATTTTAATGCCTTTGTTGTATACCCAGATCTATCATGTGGCTCCACCATTGTAGTGGTTTTATTCCCCATTCTGATCTAGATCTGTGTTGGTTTTTGATTTTATGAGACTACACCATGTGTTAATCTTCCTCATTTTCTCCCTACAATAATCTCTTCTCCCTAATTACCTCCTTTTAACCCTCCCTCATTTCCCTTAATACATAAATTTATCCCCGCTCTCAAAACCCCCAAACCTTATATCCATTCTCCTCTTACCACCTTAATTTCCATTTTTATCCTCTTTTTTTCCCTTTTTTTCTCATCGTTTTTTTCCTGCTGTTCATGCTCCCATTTCTTTGTCTCTTGCCCATTTTCTTCTCTCCTCCCTTGTCATCTTCTCTACACCTCAACTTTTTATGTTTCGTTTTTGTTTCAAGCCTTTCTGGCTTGTTTTTTTTATGTTATTTATGTTAGTTTCGTTTTGTATATGGGTATTTGATATGGTTTTCCACCCATTTGAGGTGGTAGTTAAGTCCAATTAGATTAAAATCTGTATTGGTATTTTGTTTTGGTTTGGTTTCCTGTCTCTGTGCAGGCACTTGAGACTTTACAACAACAAGATAAAGGATTTGCACGACTTCACTGATAGACCTGAGCCGAGAGATATATTTTATAGTTTTATTGAGGTTGTTTTGTAATGATTTTATTAAGTTGTTGTAATAGTCTTATATTTACTCTGTGTATTGTGTTTTCTCTTTCTAGTTGTAAAATTTGTATTCACCGACTCCTGTCGAGAGGTTGGAAATTAGGCTGAATCCATAATTCCTCTAGAACTTTATTAGAATTAGGTGTGAATTCGAATTTTGACTAGTTATAGGGATTGCATAATACATATAGTTTTCGTTGTCAGGTTTTATCCTGACTAGGCTTGAGTCTTAGGTTTTTTCCTAAGTATTATTTCAAGCTGATATGGCCGTGTATTTACATCTTTTATGATGTTTTATTATGAATGAATTTCAAATTTCTCAAAAAAAAAAAAAAAAAAAAAACAACCACGTGATGCCTCTCTTTGAAAATGTTGGCTTTGTTTTGGCTTGTGTGTATCCATTTGTCGTAGTCATCAATTGGTGAAGTTTGTTGTCTTGACTTTTAAAGCATGTCACCTTATCATGGATATGTCCTTCTGAGATACCTTTATGGACCAAGATCTAACAGTGATTGCGGTGATTCATAAATTTAATAGGCAATTTCTTCGAAAATTATATTATGTGCCAGGTGTATATGCCTTCTCTCTCACAGCAGGCGGGCCCCACAACTGTGTGGGGCCCGCCTGCTGTGAGAGAGAAGGCATATACACCCGGCACATGATATACCACCTCCAACTTCTTCTTCATTTAAATCAAATCACCAACCATCCATCGCTAACAAACCTTGATTTGACTTCAAATGTCACTTTAAATCTTTTGATTGGCTTCTTCACCAATTGGAAAATATTATAAAAAAATGTTATAGATATTTGAGTCTTATTTTATCCGAAACTAGAATCGCCTCAATCCGATATTAGAGTAAAGGGTTTGACTGTGGTACCCATGGGTATGACATACCCCTGGGTTTCTCACCGTTAGATCATTGTAAAATGATCCAACGGTGAGTAAAAAAAAAAAAAAAGAGAAAAAACTGGTTAAGCCGGTTACTACCCACCACCTCAACACTCTCATTCCCCTAATTTTACCCTCACATAGAACACTCTCATTTTCCTCTCTCTCTCAATTCTCACGATCTCTCTCATTTTCCCCTAATTTTTGCCCTAAAATTTTCCCCAAATTACGATACTCCCAGGTTGTGCTTCATCATCGCTGGTCAACTTTGCCGCTGCTACAGTTCATCCTCTACGCCGTCGTTGGTTTTTGTGGTGAGTTAATCTTGATTACATTGCATATTTATTGTATTGTTTCAAATCTTGCATGCTATTGTTTTGGGTAATTTGTGTAAACCTGATCCAATGGCCTCAGCTCACGGACACCACAAAATTCTTTAAAGATTTTGCTTCATCATCGCTGGTCAACTTCGCCGCTGGTCAACTTCGCCGCTGCTACAGTTCATCCTCTACGCTGTCGTTGGTTTTTGTGGTGAGTTAATCTTGATTACATTGCATATTTATTGTATTGTTTCAAATCTTGCATGCTAGTGTTTTGGGTAATTTGTGTAAATCTGATCCAAATGGCCTCAGCTCACGGACACCACAAAATTCTTTAAAGATTTTGCTTTGTTTCTTTAAAGATTTGGTTAGACAAATACTAGGTTGAGCAATGTTGAGTTTGCTTGCCAATTTTCTTGGTTTTTAAATGATAAATCCATAAACAATATAGAATAAAGGAAAACGAAAGTAGCATTTTCAAAAATATTACACACTGCTTAAGTTATGGTTTTTAAACTCAGCAGTGTCTCCCACTATTTTACGTAATACCATAATCCCCAACGGACAATGGGAATTTAATAATTAAATCGAATTCCATAGTGAGAGTAGGATCCCATGAATATATTTCGACTCACAGCTTTGGCACGATCACGCCTACGTATATTCATTAGGTAGACAACTCTTTGTCAATCACTCACCAGTGACTCAAGGTTTTGGTCCTGACCGTTTTTCGTTATGACAGCTTTGGCACGTTCACAAGGAGTTGTATCAAGGCTTCACTTGTCAATGACAAACTCAAGCTACCGATGTAGTTCTGAAAACTTTGGCACGTTCAGGATTTCCATTTTCACTTGAATTTGTCCAGTATCAATATACATCTAGTATGGATAATAATTCTATAACCTACACCCTCACAGCTTTGGTACGATCTCAGATGCAATCATAGAAAGATACCCATATACCGTACTGATAAGATGGACCAAGAAACATGTATCCTATACACGTTATTTTACAGTCTTATTTTAAACGGGGATTTTCCTCAGGAAGCAATACTCTACATCAAATGCAGAATTTTAATCTAAATCATTTTTCTAAACAATTCAATTCTACCTTAGAAAACATAACACAATTTAACCGTTAAATTTTCGTTGTATTTTCCGTTAACGTAGAACCGAAAAGTAAAGAAACATATCTAGATTACATACATGTGAGAATATTAAAATTGGATTATATATCATATATCAAGCATGAATAATGTAATGGATGTAGCATTAGACCCGCTCTAATACCATTTTTGTTGGGGGTTTTGGTCGATGGGCATAGCGGAAGCGCGGTTCGGGCGAAATCGTTATTTAAAACTTTTTCAAATTATCGAATAAATTATTCAATATCTAATATGAATAAATTTATTCATATTTCACCTAAAACTATTTATTCAATATCAAATATTAACATAAATAAAGTTGAAACGTCGCGAAATTTTTTACGAAAACCGTTTTTTCGTAAAATGATGCAAAACACATTTTTGACTGAACCGACCACCCGACACTTATGGGGACTGCCCAGGTCAGTCCCAATAGTGTCAGGGCAGTTCATGAGCTGCCCGAACAGTGACGAACTCACTGTTTGGATAGCTGTCACCCGATTGGCTCAAAAGTCACCGGGTAACGCCGTTTTTGGCCGTTATCGCTTATTTCAACTCGGAAACATTTTCCGGAAATTTTTTCAACTCCCAAAACACATCCATTACATTCAAAATACATCAAATGCATCACAAAATTTCCAGTTTAATCACAACTGATCCAGAACCGAAAATTACCCATTTTTCATGCTTTAAATCCAAAAATTCAATATTAATCTAATTAATCAAGACACCAACCAAAGTCACCACATATGAAAAACCCAAGAACAATTCTAGGTGCCATAAGAGTGGTCATAACCTCTAGAATAACAACTCATCAACAATTGATCAAATTGGACAATAATTACACTAATTACTTCCAAAACTACTTCACACATGCATTTCACTTCCATCTCCATCATCCACAAACAAAAGCCCCAAAAAATCAGAATCAAAAGAACCCTAGAACCCTTCTAACAACTCAAGAAACAAGGAACTAAATTTCCAAGCTTAGGGTTATGGTAGATTACCTTTAATCCTCCAATTCCTTAGCGTTTTTCTTGAATTTTCCTTTGATTCTTCATGGATTCTACAAGCAAAGGTGAAACCCATTTTTCTCATGGAGCTCACGGCAATGGAGAGTTAAAATGATGAAGAAAACAAATTTTCCATTTAAAATCAATGTTGACCGGCTTTTAGGGGTAGTTTAGGGATTTTCCAAAAAATTAATCAAATTAAATCAATCATGCTTTATGTAATCCAATCAAATTAGAACACATAAAGAATAATTAAAACCAAGCCAAAAATGTTCCAATAATAATTAAACAAATTCCATAACATTTATGGAAAAGTTTAATCAATTAATTATTTAAATATATTTAACAATTAAATATCCAAATAATCAATTAATGTAATTATTATTATATATGTATTTTTATTTACAATAAATAACAAATACATATATTTATGGCATGTGTCAAAATCTCATTTGACGAATAATTAATGTGTATCTAATCGTATTACATATCAAATACAAATACACAATAATTATTATCGGACAAAATCCCCTAAAGCATGTGTTATCGTTTAACCGATTAAACGATCCGAATTAACTCATTTAATCCGATAAAGTATTATGAATAATCTGTATTATTCATATCGAGTTGCCCAAGTGTTCAACGAGTACACTTCATATTGTGGGACTCTATGAGTTTAGGTTTATCTGTCACGAAATCCAATTTCGTGTCAATAATCCACCCACTCATGGATTATGACGATCACAGATAATCTCGCTAAACTATACAAGCCGAGGTCATTGCATATGTATAATCCCTCCGTCACAGGCTATCCGTATTATACCTGGGATATAGATAACAACGTCAAATCCGTTCGGTATAATACATTCGACTTTGAATTTACGATCTCTAAATAACACTCGGAACTGATTTCCGAAGTTATACAACGGCCATGGATTTATTAGATCGTAAACACGTGCGGATGCCTATGCCCTGTACAGAGGACTGACAGATCCTATCTTGATACGCACTGGATATCATGAGCATCAGTCTACACCTAACGAACAGGCGGAGGTCTGATCTAAATAGATCGGTGACGTGACTGCAATCAAAGTGTGGAGGGTAACTCATATATCCCACTGTGGTATCTCAAGTCGAAGGACCACTATGCTCGCTCAACTCGATAAGGTTCCTATTGACGTTGATGTACCATCTATTAGGAAACCTTCAGTGAGTCATTTAGTGTCTTATCAAATAAACACCAACATGTCTATACGAGTCTCCCGCGACTCATAGTTCATTGGGATAAACCATCGGACCAAGTCACGATATATGACATGTACTGGTCTCAACGAATTTTACTAACCGACCCGTGTTTGTAAATCTTGACCAGGAACTTTATTTAAGGACATATATCTTATAGTGCGCCTCCCAATGTCAATTAGAAACTACTTTGTAACTGCGCACTATATTGTAAATCCTAGTGTCTTTGGCTAATACATATGTATCACTAAACCAGATTTAGTTTTGATCTAATCATAATCAGATATCTAATCGTAATTAGATCGAATAAACGTATAAAAGACAAGGTGCTACCATTAAATTAGTAATATTATGGAAAATATAATTGTTTGTATTCATGAATCAGACATAAATACGATTCGGATTGACACTCCAAGCACCAACCCTAACAATTTCTCCCACTTGCTCTAGTCCCAATCCACGGTATCCTATGCACATATTAATGTGTATCGCATACTCATGGCCTTTAAGAGCTCACCTTTCACTCAAAAGGTAGGCAACAACAAGTAAACCCACTTAACAAATCGAGTATGTCCAATAATCCCAACCGTTTTCCTTAGCCAGCATCATTCATATTTTGCAGAATCCAAATTCCACATCAATATGACTCAGACGCTATATCAGTATTGTGCTATAGCTACTAAGTTGTCTATGTATTTAGAGATCAAATCCAAATACTATGAAACAACCGCAATCACTACACTAATTTGAAAACTTCTAATCTATAGGGTCACAATGCAACTTCATAAGTCAATACTTCATAAGTTGCAATTGATTCCACTAGTTTAGTAGAATCAACAGTGACACTCCCACTGCATCTTTTCTGACTTTATATGACATAGACCATCTAATGTCATAATTAGGATCAAAACTAATCTGACCTTATGGTTACAGACAAAATTCTACCATGAATAAGAAACTCGTTCTTAATATCTCAAAGATCACAAAAAATATATTTCAAGACTCATCATATGGTCTACACCATATCAAAATAACTCGTAATAATTATGATTAAATTGATATCTTTAATCGCACATAATATAGTATTCATTACACCATCATCCTATGATGCATAAGATTGACTAGACATTCTAATCAATCTATCTTTCGACAAAGGAATCATCCTTTACGAAAGACGAATACTATATATATATAAAAGACACGTTAACTGTCAAACAATTATACTAACTGTCATACAGATAGTCTTACTTTGTCATTTATTAGATCATATCTAATACACGACTAATGAGAGTTTCTCACAAGTCTCTTAGTTTTATATCATATATGAAACTTTATATCAAATATAACAGAGACTACTCTCACTACTTTCACGGAGAAAAGAAGACTTAGGATATATAATATGCTAGAAAGAAATTTGTACGCTTCCCCAGACCCTACTGACAAATACGTATTCTCTATTCTTCAAAAAAACCAGACAATCTACTGATATCAAAATCAGAGAACACGGATTTCCGGAAAGCTTATCTGAGTCTACAATAGGCTCTATAAGCTAGTATATCAAACTGTGATCTTAGCAGAACATAAACTCTAGGGCCATTCTAAAATGAATTCTTCAAATAAAGAAATCACGACGGATCTCTCATTCGAAGAAATCACTTAAACACGCCACTTTTCATTCTTTAGCCAAAATATAGTTTAATATCAACATTAACCAACAGATCCTTAATTGTTCAATTAGTGCGACTGGAGAAGTTTCCTCAGAATATACAATAGACTACTGAGAATAACTTTTCTCACTGTCATACTATAAAGGTAAAACCTTTACAATCTCATTTCGCTTTCACTACGCAAACAATTTGCACATCTTATGAACGATTCATAATTAAAGCCTAATCAAGTTCAAAACTTGATCGTAGTAAGCTATGAACAAACTCAGATATTTGATTCAATCCTAAGTTCTGAAATCGATATCAAATATCGCTCCCACTATAAGTTATATGATAATTTCCTTTGATAAGAAAACAACAGAACCATTAAGTATCAAATACTTTGTAAATGATTCTGACATCCTATTAAACTTATACGGAGGTTGACTAAGGGTCTTTTCATCTTATTAATTATGTAGTTCCACTACGGTTTATCATTCTCACATTTGACTTCAATAAGTCAAGTCTTTTCTACAATCGTCAACATCCAATGTTAAGCACAAGTAAAAAATAATTTTATTACTCGGGATGTAGAAAAGATATTCTATGAAATAGAATACAATATTCCATTAAATAGAATATGATAAACCTTTCACTCGTACCTCTGAGGCACAAGTACTTTCAATTATATAACATTATACAAAAGAAAGTTCAAATCTCAAACTTTTCAATATTCAAATTTTCCACTATACATATCATATATGTAATAGTAGGAACGAATGGAACCTCAATTAAAGAGATGAATTGAGTTACTGGAGCATAACCCCAAGAGTATTAAAAACTAATTCGGTAACACTCAATATCAACGAATCAAATCATATAAGATTCAATTACCCACTGACCAATTCCATCAAAATGGAATCGCGGAAGTTTAATATTGAGTTAGAATCATATTCATTAAATAATCTTAGAACTAATTGCCTTAAATTCATATGTTTGATCATATCAAAAATCTTTGAACAATTCAAAGATTCACAATGAATTTTAATGATATAGTTTTCAACACTTCAAATAGAATATCTTTGAACCATTCAAAATATTCTATCCTCGTTTCATCAGAAACATATTGAAAGTTCTCGAACCAATGAAGACATTCAACATGTTCTCTATTAGAAACACGCAACTAAGTCATGACAAATCATTAACTAAGTTACGGAGTAAAGAAAACTATCTAAGGCAATTACTAATTCATTAAACTACATACATCCAATGTATTAGTCTAATAAATCTTGTGGTCCAATGACGATCATTGGTTAAATGAGATTTAATCACATCCTGAATACAATATTCATTAAATGGATAAGGATATGGGGTGTGAACTCATATCAGACCATCCTTTACCATAAAGAACAAGCATCCAATACTTTTATGATAAAATCTCATAAAGTACAGTTCTAAGTTATTTATTTTACCGAATATATTTCTTAATATTTATCTTTTCATTAATGACACTACTAGTCATATTAAAATATATAACAACTGTTTATATAGAACATGTAACTATCCAATTGTCACAAGTTCTGATATCAAATATTAAAACGGTCATTAAATATTATTTTAATTAACTAGACGGGAGATCCGGTATCCAATACCTACATTTGTCGTATTGCGAGAATCGATATTCTCTATACACAACTATACATATCTCATTTCTTTAGCTTTATAATTTGCGTTCAATTATTCACAACAATTGCAAATAATCGATTAGCAAACTGTGTCAGACACGAGACTTCTAAAAGTCACTAAAAGCCAAGAAACGTCATTATAAGATAAACAAATACTAAAGAGTTTTTCTTAATGTCAGTCAAGAATCTCGAGACATGAACTAATTCGTGTCAATTCTTACTGCACAAGAAACTATTCTCTCTAGAATAATATCCTAAAACAGATATCATATTAGATTACCTAATCGTGACTTAGAAATTAAGTCACAAACCATCTTGATTTTTAAGAAAATCGGTACAACAGTTCCCGATGGTTTTAACTAATATAACAATATCTGAGTCTATTGTCTTTCTAGAACCTATTCTAGAACTACGCAACCATAAGTAAAGTCAGAAAACCTATTCAAGTAATAAACATGCAGTGGATTAGAAGTATAAATCTATAAACAATATAGAATAAAGGAAAACGAAAACAGCATTTTCCAAAATATTACACACTGGTTAAGTTATGGTTTTTAAAACAGCAGTGTCTCCCACTATTTTATGTAATACCGTAATCCCCAATGGATAACGGGAATTCAATAATTAAATCGAATTCCATAGTGAGAGTGGATCCCATGAATATATTTCGACTCACAGCTTTAGCACGATCTCGCCTACGTATATTCATTAGATAGACAACTCTTTGTCAATCACTCACCAGTGACTCATGGTTTTGGTCCTGACCGTTTCTCGTTATGACAGCTTTGGCACATTCACAAGAAGGTGTATCAAGGCTTCACTTGTCAATGACAAACTCAAGCTACCGATGTAGTCTTGACAGCTTTGGCACGTTCATGATTTCCACTTTCACTTGAATTTGTCCAATATCAATATACAACGGTATGGATAATAATTCTATAACCTACACCCTCACAGCTTTGGCACGATCTCAGATGCAGTTATAGAAAGATACCAATAAACCGTACTGACAAGACGGACCAAGAAACATGTATCCAATACACGTTACTTTACAGCCTTATTTAAACGGGGATTTTCCTTAGGAAGCAATACTCTACATCAAAACATAATTTTAATCTAAATCATTTTCAAAATAATTCAATTCTACCTTAGAAAACATAACACAATTTAACCATTAAATTTCCGTTGTATTTTCCGTTAAAGTAGAACCGAAAAGTAAAGAAACATATCTAGATTACATGCATGTGCGAACATTAAAATTGGATTACATATCATATATCAAGCATGAATAATATAATGGATGTAGCATCAAACCAGCTCTGATACCATTTTTGTTGGGGTTTTCGGCGATGGGCATAGCGGAAGCGCGGTTCTGGCGAAATCGTAATTTAAAACTTTTTCAAATTACCGAATAAATTATTCAATATCTAATATGAATAATTTATTCATATTTCACCTAAACCTATTTATTCAATATCAAATATTAACATAAATAAAGTTGAAACGTCGCGAAACTTTTTACGAAAACCATTTTTCTGCAAAATGATGCAAAACACATTTTTGACTGAACTGACCACCCGACACTTATGGGGACTACCCAGGTCAGTCCAAATAGTGTCAGGGCAGTTCATGAGCTGCCCGAACAGTGAAGAACTCACTGTTTGGATAGCCGTCACCCGGTTGGCTCAAAAGTCACCCGGTAACGCCGTTTTTGGCCGTTTTCGCTTATTTCAACTCGGAAACACTTTCCGGAAATTTTTCCAACTCCCAAAACACATCCATTACATTCAAAAAACATCAAATACATCACAAAATTTCCAGTTTAATCACAACTGATCCATAACCGAAAATTACCCATTTTTCATGGTTTAAATCCAAAAATTCAAGATTAATCTAATTAATCAAGACACCAACCGAAGTCACCACATATGAACAACCCAAGAACAATTCTAGGTGCCATAAGAGTGGTCATAACACTCTAGAATAACAACTCATCAACAATTGATCAAATTGGACAATAATTACACTATTACTTCCAAAACTACTTCACACATGCATTTCACTTCCATCTCCATCATCCACAAACAAAAACCCCAAAAATCAGAATCAAAAGAACCCTAGAACCCTTCTAAAAACTCAAGAAACAAGGAACTAAATTTCCAAGCTTAGGGTTATGGTAGATTACCTTTAATCCTCCAATTCCTTAGCCTTTTTCTTGAATTTTCCTTTGATTCTTCATGGATTCTCCAAGCAAAGTTGAAACCCATTTTTCTCATGGAACTCACGGCAATGGAGAGATAAAGTGATGAAGAAAACAAATTTCCATTAAAATCAATGTTGACCGACTTTTAGGGGTAGTTTAGGGATTTTCCAAAAATTTAATCAAATTAAATAAATCATGCTTTATGTTATCCAATCAAATTAGAAACATAAAGAATAATTAAAACCAAGCCAAATGTTCCAATAATAATTAAACAGATTCCATAACATTTATGGAAAAGTTTAATTAATTATTTATTTAAATATTTAACAATTAAATATCCAAATATTCAATTAATGTAATTATTATTATATATGTATTTTTATTTATAATAAATAACAAATACATATATTTATGGCATGTGTCAAAATCTCATTTGACGAATAATTAATGTGTATCTAATCGCATTATGTATCAAATATAAATACACAATAATTATTATCGGACAAAATCCCCTAAAGCATTTGTTATCGTTTAACCGATTAAACGATCCGAATTAACTCATTTAATCCGATAAAGTATTATGAATAATCCGTATTATTCATATCGAGTTGCCCAAGTGCTCAACGAGTACACTTCATATTGTGGGACTCTCTGAGTTTAGGTTTATCTGTCACGAAATCCAATTTCGTGTCAATAATCCACCCACTCATGGATTATGACGATCACAGATAATCTCGCTAAACTATACAAGCCGAGGTCATTGCATTTGTATAATCCCTCCATCACAGGCTATCTGTATTATACCTGGGATATAGATAACAACGTCAAATCCGTTCGGTATAATACAATCGACTTTGAATTTACGATCTCTAAATAACACTCGGAACTGATTTCCGAAGTTATACCACGACCATGGATTTATTA
The DNA here is from genome assembly GCA_019454045.1 of Zanthoxylum bungeanum. Lineage (NCBI taxonomy): Eukaryota > Viridiplantae > Streptophyta > Magnoliopsida > Sapindales > Rutaceae > Zanthoxylum > Zanthoxylum bungeanum. Next base: position 16,604 of record SKCR01054281.1, on the reverse strand, counting down.
GATCGTAAACACGTGCGGATGCCTATGCCCTGTACAGAGGACTGACGGATCCTATCTTGATACGCACTGGATATCATGAGCATCAGTCCACACCCAACGAACAGGCGGAGGTCTGATCTAAATAGATCGGTGACGTGACTGCCATCAAAGTGTGGAGGATAACTCATATATCCCACTGTGGTATCTCAAGTCGAAGGACCACTATGCTCGCTTAACTTAAGAAGGTTCCTATTGACGTTGGTGTACCATATTATTAGGAAACCTTCAGTGAGTCGTTCAGTGTCTTATCAAATAAACACCAACATGTCTATACGAGTCTCCCGAGACTCATAATAATTGGGAAAAACCATTGGACCAAGTCACGATATACGATATGTACTAGTCTCAATGGATTTTACTAACCGACCTGTGTTAGTAAATCTTGACCAGGAACTTTATTTAAGGACATACATCTTATAGTGCGATTCCCAATGTCAATTACAAACTACTTTGTAACTGCGCACTATACTGTAAATCCTAGGGTCTTTGGCTAATACACACGTATCATTAAACCAGATTTAGTTTTGATCTAATTATAATCAGATATCTAATCGTAATTAGATCGAATAAACGTATAAAAGACAAGGGTGCTACCATTAAATTAGTGATATTATGGAAAATAGAATTGCTCGTATTCATGAATCAGACATAATACGATCTGGATTGACACTCCGAGCATCAACCCTAACAATAACAGACTTCATGACCCATCTCTCATTAAGAGATACTCGTGAAGGGCTAATCCGTATGTAATTACTATATCTATGGACATCGAAGTTGTTCGGATTATATTTTCTATCTACGGCAACGAGAGTGCAACTTCGAGTTTTTAGTGGAATAACGCGAAGTTAATAATTCAGAATATTTAATTAAAGAGTTTAATTAATATACCGGGATTATTGGAACTCGGAACTGTAGGTCCATTTGGTCCCCGTGCTAGCTCGATTAACTGTAGCAAACCTAATATAATTTGATTGTCTAATTATATGCTCACGTAATATTTATATATTCTTAATGAGATTGATAATATAATTTGTCACAAATGAAAACTATATTAAATTAGTTTAATATAATATTTTCTTAAATTTTTTGATTATGAGATAATCAAATAATAATTATGAGATAATTATTACATCCTTTTGATAATGCTAGATTATGAGATAATCAAGTAATAATAATGAGATAATTATTACATCATAACTATGATAATTATATCATTATAAAGATAATGGTATATGCATTATCTTGGAGACAAATCTATATGACTTGCCATACTCTCCAACATTTTTATGTCTAATTAGGTATGACCTAATTACCTAACATTTGTCTACTTCACATGTCTTTGCTTGGAAATTTCACTTAATTGTATTTGCTATTGCAATATAATGGCATAGGTGTATTATTGATAAGATTTTATTGGCTTTGGAAATAAATATAATCTCTACCATTTCCACTCAAGTGTTGAGTGAAGTAGTCTACCATTTTCACAAGAGTTGTGAGAGAATTAGAGAGAAAAAGAAAATCCAGAATTTTATTTTTCATCAAGAGTTGAGAATAGAAAGAATAAGAGTGAGTTAGCTTCTTTTTCTTCATTTACTCTTTCTAAAAGCCAAAACATTTTGTGACAACATACTACTCTAAAGAGTTTAGCGAACAATCTTTGTGAGTGAAGCCCACACTTCAGTTTGTTGGTTTCGAATCATAGTTCGGAAGATCAGGTGATTGATCCTAGCATCGGATCTCTAAGGAAACACATCCACATCGAGGAGCAAATCCAATCATCAAGAGTTAGTGGTATTCGGTTTCAACAAAGGGAGAAGGCAAGAAATTTTTCAAGGTCGATCCCGGAGCCAAAGGCATTTCCGCTGCGCAGTAGGATAGACATTTCCTACACATCAGCAAACTGTAGATGTGAGATCTGGAAACCCGAACTACCCACGGAGATTCCTTGAATCAGGTTAAGCTCATTTGCCTTAGAGAGAAGAAAATTCAAACCCTCCATCACCCAAAAAAAAAAAAAATAGGTATGAAGATAAGGGATCTCCCTGCCTTAAACCCCTCCCCATGGGAAACTGAATTGTGGGGAAATTATTAACCAAAATAGCCACCGGAGTCGGGAAAATACACTCACTAATCCAACCAATTCAATGCTCCCAAAACCCATTTCTCACATGATAGAACTGATAAACTTCCAAGATACCGAATCAATGGCTTCAATAGGATACCATCTTCCTTATGTTTCTTGATCCGATCCACCACTCTAGAATTTGACGACTTTTCAAAAAAAAAAAAATCGATTGAGATGAATTAATGAGACGACCTGAAACTTTCTTCAACTGATTAGCCAAACTTTGATATGATTTTATAAAGGTTGCTAAGGAATGAGATGAGGCGAAATTCCTTCAAATTAACAGGATTACCCACTTTAGGAATGAGTAGAATAAAGAATTATTAATGTCGAGGGGAAGTCTATCTATGGAATAGAAACCTAACACCATAAAGAACACATTATTACCCATTATGTCCCAAATCTTTTTAAAGAAGTTGAAATTGAACCGTCCGGATCAGGGATTTTAGAGCCATCAAACTCCCAAACTTGCCGGAGTCTACCTGCTGGAGTTTTTTTCTTATGTTTTGGGAGCATATTTTATATTTTTGAGAGTTGCATTGTTGGGCTTCAATACGAAATATTTTTATTATTTTAATGAATTTCGATGCATGATGATGTGAGATATGCTGAAAATTGAATTCTTTTGTCAATGTATAATAAAGATTTAATTATATATAAATTTTTATTAAATAACCATCGATTATCCTCTTATAATAAAAACTATATTGCACAATAATGGATTATAGATTTAATTTTGTAACCTTTGACTGAATGTTCTATGCATATTGCCACGGAGTGACAGGTAACATATATATAGTCAAAATTAAACTTGGAACCAACTTGTAGAATTCACTATTGAAAGTTAGAAATTAGGCAGCCAAAGAAATGGAGATTTTCTAAAGCCGAATGCTTTGACTGCTTTACAAATCTTGATCAGAATTAATCAGATTCAATAATTTGGATTTTGCAATACGGAGGATATACACATGAGAAAATGGAATTTAGATTTCTGAATTTAGACATTGAACCGACGAATTCGACATGATAAAATGGGTAGGTATTCATATTAGCGATACTCAGACATCTTCGAGATGCTCTTATATTTTCACAAAAAAAAAAAACTTATATTCGATGTTGAGTTTAGCATTGTACAGATCAGCTTAATACTAATTACGATAGTGAGCGTGACCACTCGTGTTCTATCATTTGACAGAATAAATAGGTTGAATGGACTCACAATAAAAAAAAAAAAAGAAAGAAGAAGGAAGGGCTGCCAAAGTTTGTGACTTGTGAAACATTATTCTTATTGGCTGATGACAGTTGTAGGGAAGAAATTAAATAATGGTTTCATTATCTGCCACTCCAGTAATGGTGAGGATAGACAATTTCAATGATCTGAAAATTTCAGGTATCTGCAATAAATACTCTTTTATTGTTTTATCAAAACATAGGGCATGTGTGATCTGCAATTAATGCTCAATAAATAAGATAATATTTATTCAGATTCAAAGTCTTGTATAGTCAATGAATGATGTTCAGATCATCCTTTAAACTAATTTATATACCCTTTTTTGCAAGGATTCTTTGAAAAAATTAGTTGAGTAATCAAAGAGACAGATTCAGGTTTCCAAAATTCATTTTTAATAAATAAAATCTAGTACAAGATAGGAGCAAAGCAATTCAGATTCTGCTACAACTGAAGTCTAAAGTAACAACTGATTCAACCACATACAAACTTTTGAATTCCCATATAATTTTCTTCTAGCTCAAGAAGAAAATGCTCACAAATGAGCTATAATAAATTAAGATGAATATTGTAAATGTTGTTCAATTAGAGGGTACTGGGTAATATTTGCCCCTACACATGCATCTGTAGACAATAGGGCAAGATTCTGCAACTGAACATTTGAAGCTCACCATCACCCTCTTGCATGGAAAGCAAGGTCCACATGCATGTGAACAGTCCGGTAAACTCGATCCCGTCGGGTATATTTCCATTCCCACCTCTTCCGTTTCACGTCCCTATATAAGAAAAAAAAATCACGAACTTCAATACATAAATACTGTCAGTTTTATAATTTTAAAAAATGCAGATGACTGCGGTCTGTGCTTTATTAGCTATTATATTTCATACCTTAGGGTTAACATGAGATTGATGAACCCTAGCGGCACATTTTCATCCACGTCGACCAAAATATCTTGTAGAACAAAGAAAATTTTTAAATAAATTAGAAATATTTAGAAAATGAACATGTATAAAAGATATAACAATATGGTATGTTACAAATGAATAAAAAAATAGAGGGAAAAATAGCATAACTCCCCTGATAATTGATGAAATTAAACGAAATATTCCCCATGTTGTTTTTAAAATAAGTGAAATCTTCTTACATGAGATTTTGTTATAAATACTTTTGCTCTTATGGTAAATCATGAAAATGGTTTTGATTAAATTTAAAATATCATGAGAATTTCGCTTAGTTTTATCAAATATAAGGACTTTGCTCATTTTCTCATGAATGATGGGAAATTAATAAAAGAAAATTTACTTTGGTGAGATGACATTCGGAGGCTGCTGCAACTAATTGCAAAAAACATGAATAAAAGGAAACAAATGCGAGCTCGAGCAGAGAAGAAGATGAAGTTCATGATGTTTGTTATAAATGAAAATATTAATTGTTTCATTAGAAAAAATAATAATGAAACAGAAGAGAGATTTTGTGTTTGAGGAAAATGTAATGAGGAGATTATTTATAAGAGAATAAAAAGATTATAAAAATAAAAATAATTTAAGAAGGAAAGTACAACTGATGCATTTCACATGATTCACGGTAGTGTTTTTGATAGTTGTCACAAGTTTTGGCAAGTCACTCACTGTAAAAAAAAAATCAATTAATAAATGAACCCTCAAAATAATATTTGAGAAATAAATTATCACAATGCATTGAATTCAAATGAGTGAGCACAAAGCTAGCATTTGGGTTAATTTAGTTTGATAAAATATATAATTAGTTATAAGATCATACAAATAATTATTTACATATAAGAGCAACTTCTGGATTTTATAATAAATAGGGCTCTTCCAAATAGCCCTGCGCATTATCGGATTCGGATCGGATCGAACCGAATCCGAATCCGATCCGATCCGAAATGCCCTGAAATGTTTGATTCGTTCGGACTGGATCATGTTATCGAACTCGATCCGATCCGATCCGATAATTATCGGATCGGATCGGATCGGACCAATCAATATCCAAAATATGATGATTTCGGATCGGATTGGTCCGATCCGATCCGAATTCGGTACACATAATCTGGTTTTGAGTCAAAAAAATCGAGCGGATCGGATCGGATTTTATCCGATCCGAAATAATTCGAATTTTTTTTTATTTAATATGTAACGACGTTGTTTTGCATATAAAATAAAAAAAAAATTCGAACGGATCCGATCGGATCCGATCCGATGCCCACCCCTACTTCCAAACATGAATGGCATGGAGAGGAAAAGCTATTAATTATTTGGGAGGAGAATCGAGGGAGTTCACGAGTGGAGACGTTTTGGTGGATTTTTTTAATTGTGTGTGTTTATATCAGTCCTATAATTTGAGTGTCCTCTTTTAAAAAATGAAAAATGATTTGGGTATAAATCTTGAATAAATGGGAATAAAATTATTATAAAAAAGACATCGTTTTAATTATAAATTAAAATAAAGAAATAAGACTATAACGATATTATTTTTATAGTGACTTTATCCCCATTTAATCTTTATATCATTACTATTGAAAAAACACGAACTTTCCCTAAAGAATAAAAGAACAAACTCCAATGAATTTAAAGATTAAAATATATAATTATCAATGTGATTTTTTTTTTTTACCTCTAACGGGTGCCTATTAATATCCGGACAAGATTAAAAAATAAATAAACAAGAATTCAAAACCACTAAAAAATAATAATAATACATTAGAATTCTTGTTTCCACTATAAAAAATAAGATATTTCTCGTCAAAATATATCGACACTAAAATAATCACAATCGATGCTAAAGGTTATTAGCCTCGAATATTTTCGACGTGAAAAACTTTATTTTTCGACGCTAGGATACTAAAAATCCATTTTGTTATAGTGTTTTTCTTGTATTTTAATTCATACTTATTTTAGTAACTTTTTACCTGAATATTTCTATACATAAGGGCGCGCTCATAGGAATCAAATTCAATTTTGAACAAGGCCTGCCATAAACGTGAAGCTGACGCCTCTCTTAAATGAACTTCTTTCTATTTAATGTTTCTTTCTTTCATAATTTGTTGCATACTTTTTCTCTTAACTAATTACTACCGGGGAACAAAAATTCGCATGAGGATAGGGTCTCTACGCATGGTATATTAGAGGCGGATAAGATGATAATTTTTTATATTCGTTGGTTGAATAGGTCGGATAAGTGTATTGACATCCCCATTCAACTATAGATAAAATTCTTTATGTGAATGAAGACCCACACAAAGACCCGGGTGGATAAGAAGATAATTTTCATACCTATTAATTGAATGGAACGGAATGGATTCAGATATTAGCATCCGTGAATTGTCCCTGACCCGTTACCCTCCATAATTACTACTCATAGTCATGTTTCATTGATGTTTTGAAAGGTAGAGCAATACATTCTTGCTTGCAATATCAAACATTGTTCAACAATTTATGCCAAAAGTCTTTGATACTTTACATTTATATATTCATAAAAAAAAAATAAAAAAACATTCATTTGGGAAATTTTCAGAATAAAATTGGAACCAAAAAAATACTAAAAATTACAAGCATTGAATGATAAAGCTCAATTAAATTAAAGTACTTAAAATTTTAAGTCTATTTAGGGCCATATAATTTTTGGCCAATTTGAAGAATAAAATTTATCAAATGCCTGCTATTTACTTTTGCAGCTCACTCTACTTTTAAGTTTTGACATTAAAAATATATTATTATCTAAGTCACACCAATGGCAAACTGGTAAGTTTAATTATTATTATTAGATTTCAAAACAGCTAACAATTTTATTTTTATATTTGTAATAAAAAAAAGGGGTTCACCACTAGAGCTTCTCAAGAGGTTATTAAAAAATATAAACAAAATAAAAAACACAACAACTGATAATTAAATCTCAAAGATTCGCCATATTCTAAAAGATTCAGTCTCACAAGTCTTTGAAAACAAGTGTAATGTGAGTTGGGTTAGCAATGCAGATCGGGTCGAAAATTTATCCCAGTCTCGTCCCGTTGTATTTTTTCGTAATAAAAAATTATTTCCGTCCCATTTCATATCTCATTAAATCTCGTCTCATCTCGCTAAATTATTAGAAATTTTCAAAAATTGAAAATATATTTAAAGAGTGTCTTGTTGGAAATACATGTACTTTAATTTGTGGCTTTTAAAAATATACAATTGAAATGATATAACCCTTTAAATTAAAAAGGTATATTGAAAGGATATAGCCCTTTAAGGAATTGTAATCTTAAACATAGATGAGTCTCTTCAATGGCAACCTATAGACATTGCATTTTTACGTATAGTTCGATGATGAGTCTCTTATGAGGACACCTGCTGGAAAATTGGGAAAATTGTAAGATGAGCGCCATGAAAGAAAGGAACTCCAATGAATATAACCAAAAGCCAGCCAGACATCACTTATGTCTAGCCTACCATCCCTCAAACTAGAATATATGGCCTGATACACCCCGGAAATCCTAAATCTGGTCGGACAAGCCTTAACTATCATTGAATATTCAGATTGTCAATTACCAAAGACACGAGATCTGATTGTGACCGGCTGGATATGAAATTCAAATTTAACATCCGACCAGACATATATTAAAATGGTCAACGCACATGCAAATTATCAAGAGCTGAAGTTACAGACTGATTAATGGTCGGCCGAACTTACATTTCAAATTATACGTCCGGCCGGACATGAATCAAACGTTACAATCTACAGTAACGCCAGTAACACCATACAGAGAGGAGACCAGAGAGGGATTTTGTCTCTGCTTCTATTTTCAGGTCCCTCACTGGAACTATAAAAATGAGGCTTCTCCCTCTCAAAAACCATTGAGAATCCTTCATAAAGAAGCTCTGAAATTCTGAAACAGTGACCATTGAGAGAAATGGAGAAAAAATTCTCTGATTCCCGAAATCTCTTCATTTCTAATGCGAATCCAGCAACATCCTAATACTCAGGTGGATCTTCTTGAGCCAAACGACATAAAGGTATGACCTGATGACACCTTTCTAATTATTTCTGCGCTTTGGAGTTTCTGTATTAACATAATATCTCCGGCCAGACGTACATCACGTCCGGTCGGATATGCACACACATCTGGCCTATAATAGACATATTAGGCCACATTTATTGCTTTCTGTAGTTAATTGTTATATTAGTTTATGCTGTTATCGTTCTATGCATGTTGTTTTGTTCTTCGATCTTATATAATCATGTTGTGTGAACCTGTTCAGTTACTTCGTTAATATTTGCATTGCATTTTACTGTATTTCTTTCTTCTTTTTTTAATTGCATGCTAGTTAGTTCTTTAGAGATTAGTTATTTTATGCATGTCAATATTTTTATTACTGTATTTTTATTCATGTTAGATAGTTCACTACGAATTAGTTATTTCATATGATCTTGTTCACCTGTATGTTTTGATCCACGAAGGGTATCTAGCTTGATCTATCATAGATCCGACCGGACATCCCTTTAAGTGATCTACATCCCGTCTATGATCCTCATCGGTATATATGATGGAAACCTGGACATAAATTCCATATCCAATTTCGAATGGACAATAATATAGTCTACGCTCGAGATACAACTCCACTTACCAATGGAGATATTACCATTTTATTTTGCTTGTTTTCATGCCTGTTGTTTCATTATTTTCCGAATTACTTTGAATATTTTGATATACTCATCTACTATTTATTATTTTTTATTTACTTTCGCTTCATTTAAACTTGTATGGTCTTTTTATTAGTGTAATATTTTATTATTATATCTGTTATTGTATATTTTGTGTTTCTGATTTACGCAGAATTTCTGGCCTATCTTCTAGCAAGTTCAGTCAGACATTTACAATGACGTCTTGCCTGCTATGACCATATCCATCCAGGCCCTTACGAGGCCAGACTTGTGAGATGAATGCTGTAAGTTTCTTAATAGTAAGGTTGAGCACCAGTTCCGGTTCAACCAGGAACCAATTGAAACCGGGTCAATTTTTCAGGTTTGGAACAGGAACCGGTTGAAACCGCATTCGAATCTGGTAATGAATGTCACTTGAACATGAAGTCAATGGAAGAATTCGTTCGAACACTGGCAAGAACGTGACACGAACACAGTGTGTTTTTGAATGCTTTGGTTTAAAATATTTTTGGTGCAAATAATGATTGAAGTACAGTAACATCTAGCACACATGATTCTTGACCTAGTTTTAGGATTTATTCAATAATTGTCTAATTAAATTAGAAAAATCATATAATGAATAATTTCTTATTAAAATTATACACTTGATTATTATAGATTTAAGTTAATTAAAGTATTTTAGATTATCACATATTATCCCAATAATATGTAAGCGATAAAGTTGATGTTAGTATCTTTTGATTGTTTATTGTATGTTGGGTTGAGAATTAAAATGTAACACTATGAATTCATTCAAAGTGTTATGAAAATAATTCTTTATGAAATTGTTAACTTACTTTGGAAAAGTATAAAAAGTTACATAATTTATTGTGGGTGACTTGTAGTCACAAATTTGAACACTTGTATTATTTGGTGTAATTTTTATATTACTATCTAAAAATAATAACAAATGGGGATTTGGTGTAATACATAGAAATCAAGTCATTAACTTGATCATAGTGTAATTTATCTGGCTTACACTTATATATTAATCGTTAATTGTTAAACAATCTTAAAATGGCAAGTAGTAATACACACATGCTTGTGGCACATGGTGAAATACCAGAGAAATTTAGTGGAGTGGATTTCAAGAAATGGCAACAAAAATATTTTCTTATTTAACCATATTAAATTTGGCCAAGTTTCTAAGTGAGACTACTTCATTTCTTGACGATGGTCAAAATGATACCACAATAGTTGCAGCAGTGGAAGATGGTCAAAATGATACCACAATAGTTGCAGCAGTGGAAACATGGAGATTTCATATGTAAGAACTACATTCTTGGTGGGCTACATAATGCATTATACAATGTGTATTGTGGCATGAAAACTGCTAAAGCATTATGAGAGTCTTTGGTTAAAGAGTACAAGATTGAAGATGCTGGACTTAAAAAGTTTATGGTGGGAAGGTTTTTGGACTATAAAATGGTAGATTCAAAGACAGTAATGAGTCAAGTATAAGAGTTTCAATTAATCCTGCATGAGATTCATAATGAAGGGATGAAGATCAATGAGTAATTCCAAGTGGATGTAATGATAGAGAAATTGACACGTTCGTGGAAGGATTTCAAAATCTTTCTCAAGCACAAGCGTAAAGAGACGAGTCTAGAAGATTTGTTTGTTCGATTGAGAATTGAAGAAGACAATGGAAAATCTGAGAAAGGCTCGAGCTATAAGTCTGTGGAATCAAAGGCTAACATCGTTGAAAATGAGCGAAGTAGCAAAAAGAGAAAGAACCAAGGAGGATGGTCTTCTCAAGGAAACAATAAGAATTCAAAGGAAAGTGTTTCGTTTTTGGAAAAAGGCAGTCGTATGAAAAAAGACTACAGAAACAAGAAAATTGAAGACAATGGCAAAAAGAAAAAAAAATGAGGCCCTTATCACTGAGGAAGATAAAACAACCGACGAAGTATCAGAGTTGAGCCTTTCAGCGATTGTGACTGAAGCCAATCTAGTTGGTAACCCGAGGGAATGATGGATATAAATTGATGCTACTTGTCATATCTGTGGTGACAACAAGATATTTTCTACATATTAGAAAATTAAGAATGAGGATCATCTAACAATGGGAAGCTCATCTGCCTCCAGTGTAGTAGGACAACACACAATGATTCTAAATATGACTTCGTGGAAAAAATTAACATTGAAGAATGTAGTGCATGTTTTGGATATTCGGAAGAATCTAGTTTCGGGTTCCCTACTCAGCAATAATGGTTTCAAGTTGATGTTTTTTCTGATAAGTTTATATTGACCAAAAATGATATTTATATAGGAAAATGATATCTTATTGAGGAACTTTTCAAATTCAATGTAATGAGTGTTAACCGACACAATGCTATTAATAATAATAAAGTCACAACTTCTACTTATATTATTGAGTCACAAAATGTATGACATGATAGATTAGGATATGTTAATTATGATATAATGTGTAGATTAATTAACATGGACCTTATACCTAAATTTACAATTGATAACCAACATAAATGTGAAGCTTTTGTTGAAGAAAAATTGAGTAGAACATCATTTAATTCTATATAAAGAAGTCATGAACCACTTGAACTAATTCACACTTATGTGTGTGATATGAATACTGTGCAAACAAGAGGCAATAAAAGTATTTTGTTACTTTTATCAATAATAGCACAAGATTATATCACGTGTATTTGCTGAAAAATAAAGATGAAGCTATTAGGAGCTCTATAGACTATAAGAACGAAGCTGAAAATCAACTAGGCAAATGGATCAAAAGAATTAGGAGTGATAGAAGATGTGAATGTGTATCACCATTCAGTGAATATTATTTCAATAATGAAATTATTTACAAAACTACTACTTCTTATTCACCTCAATAAAATGAAATTACAGAACACAAAAATCGAACTTTGAAGGAAATGATGAATGTCATGTTGACAAGTTCGTGTTTACCCCAGAACTTGTGGGAGGAGGCATTACTTTCCACCAACTATATTTTAAATAAAATACCTTACAAGAAATTGGACAAGACACCATATAAATTGTGGAAATGTCACTCACCTTCTTATAAATACTTAAAAATTTGGGGTGCCTCACTAAAGTAATGGTACCTAAACCTAAAAATGTTAGGATATGAACTAAAATTATTGATTGCATATTCATTAGATATGCACACAACAATAGCACGCATTGGTTCTTGGTACACAAATATGAGATTCCTAACATCAATCTTAACATGATTATTAAGTCAAGCAATACCTCATTTTTTTGAAGAGACTTTTCCATGTAAAGATGGAAAACAAACTATCTTAAAAAAAAAAAAAAAAAGATGGCGAACAAACTAAGTCAGGACACTTAATGCTACTACAAGTGGTGATCAAGAAAGCTAAAAATTTGATGAACATGAGAAGGTAAAAAATAATGAACCTAGAAGTAGCAAAATAGCTAAAACGTCTAAATTATTTGGACCTAATTTTATGACATACTTGTTGGAAAATGAGCCTCAAAGCTATAAAAAAGCAATGTCTTCTCCAGAAGCTCCTTTTGTGGAAAGAGGTTATAAATATTGAAATTGATTCTATTTTACAAAATCATACTTGGGAGTTGGTTGATATTACTCTAGGTTGTAAGCCATTGGGCTACAAATTGATATTTAAAAGGAAGATGAAACCGAATGGATCAATTGAGAAGTACAAGACAAGACTAGTTATAAAAGGTTATAGATAAAAAATAGGTCTTGATTATTTTGACATCTATTCACCCATGACTCGCATAACGCCAATAAGAATGTTAATAGCTATAGCAACCATATTTGATCTTAAAATACATTAGATGGATGTTATGCATTCTTAAATAGTGAATTACATAAGGAAATTTACATGAAATAATCAAAAAGTTTCAATGTTCTTTCAAAGAAAAGAAAGTGTACAAACTTGTAAAATCCTTATACGGATTGAAACAAGCTCCTAAATTATGACATGAGAATTTTGAAAAAGAGATGTTGTCAAATAAATTTAAAATCAATAAGTGTACACTAAGACAACTAAAAATGATATGTTATTGTGTGTCTCTATATGGATGATATGCTCATTATTAGTAGTAAATATGAGTTGATCATATCTACTAAGAAATTATTGACCAGTAAATTTGAAATGAAGGATTTCGGGGTGACTGATGTGATATTCGGAATTAAGATTTCTAGACCATCAGAATGATATATATTATCTCAAACTCATTATATTGAAAAATAATACTTGAGAAATATAAAAATTGAGATCTTAACATTGCTAGAAATCATATGGATCTAACTCTTCACTTATTAAAGAATACTGGTGCTAGTGTATCTCAATTAGAACTCTCAAGAATCATCAAAAGCCTGATGTATCTCACTAATTGCACATGACCAGATATTTCTCAAGCCGTAAACAAGCTTAATAGCTATACGAGTAATCTAGGACATAACCACTGGAAAGCTGTGATAAGAGTGCTGAGGTACTTGAGAAAAATCTCAAAATATGTCATACATTATACCAAATATCTTTCTATTATAGAGGGATACAATAATGTTAACTAGATATCTGACATGACATATTCAAAATCTACGAGTGGATTTGTATTCAAGTTAGGGGGTGCAGCCTTGTCTTGGACATCCTCACGGTAAACATGTATTGTCCGGTCTACTATGGAATCCGAGTTCTTAGTATTAGAAAAAGCTCTAGAAGAACCAGAATGGCATCAAAATTTCTTAGAGGATATTTTAAACTGGCCAAAACCGGTGCCACCTATAAGCAGCCATTGTGATAGCCAATCAACTATTGGCAGAGCCCAAAATACAATGTATAATGGTAAGTCTTGAAACATACGTTAAAGAAACAATACCATAAGAAAGCTGCTCTCAAGCGACATAATTTCAATAGATCATGTTAAATCGAAAGAAAACCTAGCGGATCTATTTACTAAAGGTTTACCTCGAGAGTACGTTGAGAAGTTATCGAGGGGAATGAACTTGAAGCCTATAAATTAAGAATTGTATTTGTGGAAACCCAACTTAGTTGATTGAGTTTTCGAGATAAATTTTTGTCACATCCCACACTATTTTTAAAACAAGACATAAATACATATTTCAAATCCCATCCTAAAGGGGATGGGACGGTAAATGTGAGTTGTATATGATGGAGAAGAAAACATGAGGGAAACAGAGAAAGTAATGCGACAGGCGAAAATTCCAACATACATATGCTTGAATCGGAAGTTCAATAGGTAACAATGGACCTCACATGCAAATTTGGGAAGTTTGTCTTAATTACTCCTATACATCTTGAGTTTTCAATATTCAACAACCGAAGCTTGATAATCCCACCACCACCATAGGTCGGCAAGGTAAACCCTTAATCTATATGACTATTATTTTATCACTAAAGAATTTTATTTGATTGGCGAGTAGCAAGTTTGTTCAGCTCGGTCGTCGACATAAGCAGTTCCACCACTGATGGTTTTGTTTTTTAAGGAAATTCTTGAGCTTACTGTGGATAAAAAGGATAATATGGTTCAATGGGATATGTGGAACCTTTATTGTTATGCCATATAAAAGTCTGATAATTTTGCCACCTTGGATTGTATTTGAACGTGCAATGATCACTCGGGTGGTTGCCCCCACATATCTCACATCTCATCATCGTGCTCTAAAATGCTTGAGCATACATCGTGTTACTTCTTTCTGACATCCATTGATAGTTGTTGGCCTGGACAACAGGCCTCAGAAAATATTACTGTGTCTTATCGACATGGGGTGTAACATTATTTTTTATAACTTTTAGTGTCTCCATCGCCCAATGGTACTCCATTACTTTGACCCCCTGCAATAAAAGAAAAAAAAAATGGAGGGGTTATTAGCTAAACAAGTAGATTGTTGTCTTAATATAATAAAGAAAAATAAATTAAGTCATTGGTAACGGCGCCAAAAACTTGATCACGATTTTATAAATGTAGCACGCAAGCGCACGTATCGCTCATGTAATACAGTGAAAAAATATCAGATATCGTACTCACATAGACATAATATTTTTTTATCAATACCAAGACTAACCTACTTAACTTAAACTAAACTATTGGTTGAGAAAGAGAATCATTAATCTAAAATTTAATTGAAGGATTAAATAAATAGCAAACAATAATTTTGGAGTTTAAACTTTATGTGCGAGAAGAACCTACGGTTATAACTTCACCTAAGCATGTAAGAAATGAATTCAGACACTTTTCATTCAGTTGGATTGTTACGAATTATTAACCTAGAACACTAAACTATATACAATCCTCTTTCGATGGTCTGGTAGAAATATTCAATTTAAACAAATTAACTATATGTCCATGTTAATTAACTTAAACTAAATTCATTAAGACTAGGTTCTCATATTGGTTACGAATGCCCTGCATATATATTTCTATCATGAAGGGAAATCTATTCAAAAGAACTAGATCACGTGCTATTATTTCCACAGCTAATCCAAATTTCCTCTGCCGAGTTCCTAAGGATTTATCAAAATTATTCTATTGTTGTCTAAACAAATAAAGTATGAACTCAAACACAGAGAATAATAAATAATCAATAACAATCCCAAAAGAATAAAAATATATAAATTAATAAATAAACATGCTCAAGATCCATTACAATCATATATTTAATGAATTAACTACTTATAATATTCAATAAAAACAAGTTAATCATTATAACAAGCCAAAAATTCATAAAAGATAAAGCTAGAGAGAAAAGTGAAGAAAGAACTCTCGTTTGCAGTCTTCGCCTATAATCTCTAGCTTCAATTGAAGCATTAATCCTTGCCTTGCTCTAGGCGTTCTTCTATGCTATTGGAGGCTTCAAAATATGTTATGAGGATTCTTTTTAGGTTTTGGGATAAACTAGTACTTAAATAGGATGTCCTGGGTGTTTCCTTATTAAAAATCGGATCCAGGGCGAATTGGGGACTGAAACGCGCGTCGCAACTCTCTCCCCTTAAATCACGCTCGTCGCGACACTATTTCCTTGGCGTCTGTTAGGATATTTTATATCTTACCGCAAGTGTACGATGTCAAGTTTTAGTAAAAATGAGTTAAGAGTGTCGAACCCACATTGATTGTGTTAAAATCACACTAAGTACTACAATTGATAATCCTAACTTTATTTAGAAGATAAATAATAAAGATTTAGTTAAATAAATAAAATATGAAAATAATTATATAGGAGGAACTAATACGATAGAGATTCTAGAGTTTGATTTCACCTAGCTATCCCCTATGTATCTGTCATGCCAATTAATCTTTGTTCAGTTGTATTGTTTATAAGTCAAGAATCCTTAAGTATTCACTTCCTCTTCCGAGCAACAATGAAAATATTATCAACTACAGATTTCGATATCCCTATAAAAATCTAGTAATCAACAACTCATTACGTCTTGTGATTCTATGTTAACGACTTCAAAGTAACTATAGATTCTCCCAAATTCTATAAAATCCCTAGGTTATATTCTCTAGATCTA
>SKCR01054280.1:0-29938 GCA_019454045.1 Zanthoxylum bungeanum | reverse complement strand
TATGCCTAATTAAAATCAATCATAACCAATTAAAGCCAATCATATATTTGACTTCCTAATCTATAAGATAATTACCAATCTAAAATATTTGTATTCCTAAACCAACACAAATTGAATATTACAACTTCCTAATTTAAAATATTTTGTCCCCCCTCAATCTTGTGTATGCCTTTCTCATCTATCCTAATTGAATACCAAAATCCTTTCCTTGTGAGACAAGGGCAACCCCTAGCTCTCTTCTATATAAACATGCACTAACCTAGCCACTTTTTCTCTAGACTCTCTAATGCACACCTAAGACAAAAAAAAAAAAAACACTTGACATATACACAAAAAGAGAACAAAAGAGCCCCAACCATCTCCTCCATAGCCGAATCCGAATGGACGGTAGTGCGGTCTGTACATGGGACACAACTCCACGTACCACTTGAGTAAACGGCACATTCTCTTGTGTTATGTTGCTTTGGTTTATTTATTTCTTGTCATTTAAATTCTGTATGTTGCTTATTCCCGTATGATATGATCGAGTGCATGGGCTTAGTAAGTGCGATGAAGGTTCCCTAATTGGAGGGGTTAAAATCCTTCACCACGACGCTTTGCCGCACCGATTGATGTGTGTTCGGTTGAATGCGAGATACGTTCAATCGAGCATACCTAGTTTGATATGATGTGTCTTTATTTTTGTATGCATGATTCAACCGAGTGCATGGGTTTAGTAAGTGCAATGTGAGATCCCCTATAGGGAGGGGCTAAAGCCCTTTACCACGATGCTTTGCCGCGCCGGGTGATGTGTGTTCGGTTAGAAACAATACGTTCAATCGGGCACACTATGTTTAATATCATTGCTTTTAATTCTTTGTATGCATGATTCAGTCGAGCGCATGGGCTTAGTATGTTGGTCTAAAGGTCCTCTCGTTGAGAGATCAAGAGCCCCAAAAGGCCACCTTTACGGCAGTACTTCGCCTTGCCCCTTTATTTGTCGTTTATGTATTGCGTCCCATTTCATGCATCAGGTATGTTTCCCGTTCGAACGCGTTTACGAACGTAACTCGAACGCCATGTTATTTTGCCTTGTCATGCATCAGGTCTTATTTATGTTCGAACGCGTTCACGAACATGATTATTCTGTTTCATTTCCGTTCGAACGCGTTCACAAACGCCATACGAACGAGAGCATTCTGTTTCATTTCTGTTCGAACGCGTTAACAAACGCCATACGAACGAGAGCATTCTGTTTCATTTCTGTTCGAAAGCGTTATCAAACGCCATACGAACGCGAACCTTCTGTTTACCGTTCGAACGCGTTTATGAACGCTACACGAACGCGCACCCACTGAACTGAGTCATCTTCATTAGATTTCATGCATAGTTTTCCTAGTAGCTATCTCCACATGTATAAATACAAATATGTTAATGTATTACAATTCATATGCTTATGTCATGATAACATTTGAGTATTATTTCTTGCGGTATATCGGATGGAAACCCAGACGTAAATTCCGTAGCCGATTCCGAATGGACGGTAGTGCGGTCTGTACTTGGGATACAATTCTACGTACCGCTTGGAAAAGTGCCCATATGTGTGCTTGTATGGTTAATATGTGTGCTTGTGTTTTCCTGAATGTGATATGCAAATGAAGTTGTATGTTCGTTGCTATCATGATATATGTTAAGCATGCAATTTTAAATGTGAGATATATGTGAAATATGTACATAAGTTTTATTTTGCATATGAGAATTTAGAAGCATGATACTCTTGGAAATAAGTGTTACTTAAGCTTGATTAAATTATTACATAAATCCTTTCATTACAAGTGACATAAGTAATGGACCATTCCGAACCCAACGGTTTGAGGTCTTCCCTTGCGAGGGGTGAGTGCGGCCTTAAATCTTTGTCCCGGTTCACACCGGGTGGCGACTCCATGTTATTTAGTACTTCCCAACTAGGTCGCGAGCCTAGGAACGGCGTCGCCCAGGTTCTGTTGTCCACAGTCTGGCGACTCCACTGGGGATAGAGAGTTGGCCCCGAATATATTGTCTTGTAATTTTGGATTATGTTTTAATTGACCATGTCTATAGTGGATAAAGTGGGGGTTTAATCAAGGGCACTTTAAGGCTAGGTAATGGTTTGGTGTCTTCCTTCACTCACTACCTTTCTAGAAGGAAAAGCTGTGAAGGCACCTAGATAGCCATCTACTCGTAGCCTTTGTGATGGACTAATTTGGAGGACTCGTTGTTTATTCCTGACACCAAGCGATAAGAGCCTAAGAGGCTTGGGTATTTAAGTGAGCCTCGCTCCACCTTCCCTCTGGGGAATCTACAACGGGAAATCCATTTGACAGTCTGTCACACACCATAGCTCATTGGCACGTACCTTAGTGTATAAAAAAGGGTGCGCTCACTTGGTTGCTCGAACCCTTGAGTGGGGAAACCTAGTTGTGGGCCATCCTTCGCCGGTGGAGGCCTTTGTCTATACTCTTACTAACCCACCCATAGACCGGTTGGCTAAAGTAACAATTATTTCCTTGGATATGCTTGTGGACCATCCTCATTTGGATGCAGTTGGACTATTGTCAGAAATGCGGGCTTGCTGGGCCATTTAAACTGGGGCAAGTTCGTACCGTATGACTATCAGGCCCAAGGCTTCTGAAATGTTGATGGGCCATTATGTAAAAATTATTATGTTATGTTTGCATTATCTCCCTTCTATGCTTGTGTTTGGGAACATCATCGTTTGGATCCATTTGGACCATTTGTCATGGGATATGGGCTTGTTGGGCCATTTAAACTGGGACAAGGATGTATTCCATGACTATTGGGCCAAAGGCGTCTAAGTGTTGGTGGGCCACCTTGTGCTTGTGTTCGGAATATTATCATTTGGATTTAGTTGGGCTCTTTGCCATAAGACATGAACTCGTTGGGCCATTTAAACTGGGACGGGTTCACTCTTATGACAGCTGTCCCAAAAGCTTCTAAAATGATAATAGGCCGATTTGTTTGAGAATTTTATTTAATTTAGTATGTTATATGTTACATGCGTCTCATGCACCTCATCCATCCATATATCATGTTAACACCGCCTATGTCTAAAAAAGATAACATAGATACCGTTTGGGTTAGAGAAGGGACAAGGCTCACTAAAAGAACAAGTATGAGTGAATCCGATAATGAGGTGTCCCGTATGGATCAGTTAGAGAACAGTCTCGCCAAAATCACTGAACAGTTGCAGGCTTTGACTACTGTTGTGGCTGGTATAGCCGGGTCTCGTGCTGGGGGTAGTTCTGGGGATGCAAGGCAAGAGGAACCTCCGAACAAATTGGGGGATGATACCCCCACTTTTGATGATATGGCAGAGTATGCAGCGGGCAGAGTATCTGGGTCTCAGGCAGAGTTACAGAAACTTCGGGATCAGGTTGAGTCGGCTACCCGCAAGATGAGGGGTAAGAATGAGGATTTGCTGGATTATGACACATTGACTTTTGAGGAACAGTTACTGGTACAGTTCAAGATGCCGGATATGGCTAAGTTCAACGGGAATGGGGATCCGAGGGTGCATCTCCGACAGTTTGTATCAGTCATGAGTTCAGTTGGCTTATCTCAGCGCCAGGTACAGAAAATGTTTGGAATGTCGCTTGAAGGAGCTCCCGTGGTATGGTACCACAGTTTGGATAAGAAAGTAAAAGAAGATTGGAGGGAGTTGGCCGATGCTTTCCTGAAGCAGTATGTCACCGACTTGGAGATCGATCTGTCACTCCGTGATCTGGAGAATGTTAAGCAGAAAGCGGAGGAGAGTTTTAAAGAGTATGTGGACTGATGGAGGGGTCAGTTATTGAAAATGCAGACTAGGCATTCGGAGAAGGATCAGATCAAGATGATTATCAAGGGCACCAAGCCCTCCATTTACGGCAAGTTGAGGAGGATGACCTCCATGATTACAGACTTTCGGCAGTTGAGGGAAACTGTCATGGATATTGAGGAAGAAAAGGCCGAGAATAGAAAATTCTATGGTCTGAACAGGAGGCCCATTGGGGGAACATCGGGAACAAAGCCCGTTTCTGCTGAAATTGCTGCTATCCGGAACAGGCAGTTTTCCAACTTGGGAAGGCCCCTGTCTAAGGTGCTAGAGAAATTGAAGAGGCAAGGGCTTTTAAAACCCTTGGATACCAAACCATTACCCAATCCCCTACCATCACATTATAACCTAAGCCTTTACTGCCACTTCCACCAACAAAAAGGCCATGACACCGACAACTGCGCCCGACTCCGCCATGAAATCCAAGACCTAATAGACTCCAAGAAAATACCCAACCCAGAAACAGAACAGCCCGACACACACAGAAACCCCTTACCCAACTACCGTGCCGTACCACCACCAGCCTACATGATCAATTCTGGCCTCCCAGAAGACCTTGTCCTGAAATCCTTTCACCCTCAAGCCTTTTGCCTGGGAATCTGGGATAGTACTAGTGAGGATGAATTTGAGCAGGGGAAAAAACTTTTGGCTTGATTTCTCTAGCAGTGATGAGGAGGAAGTAAGGGGAATGACACGTAGCGGTCGTTTTTACAATGATATGGCGGAAAAGGGTAAGGAAGCTTTGACAGATGGTAGAGAAGTGGTTGAGACTGCAGAAAATACTGAAGGGGATGTAGTGCTGAGGCAATTGAGGAAGACTAGAGCACAGGTGAGTATCTGGGAACTGTTATGTGCATCTCGGGAGCATAGGCAGGCTATGGTTGAGGCCTTGAGCAAGATTGTGGTACCGGAGGATGCCAACCCCGCAATGTTTGTTGGTTAGGTTCAGAAAGAAGTTTTGCAGATATCCTTTTCTGAGGACGAACTCCCGGTAGAGGGAAGAAATCATAACAGGCCTCTATTTATCAGGGCCGAGGTGAGGGGCAAGAAAACTTCATGTGTGATGGTGGATGACGGTTCTTCCATCAATGTGTGCCCGTTGAAAATTCTGGCAAGATTGGGTATGAAAGCAACAGACTTGGACCCCTCCAGTATGACTATTAAAGCTTATGATGACAGTAAGCGGGGAGTTGAGGGTACCTTTGTGGCTATAGTCAAGGTAGGGCCAATTGAAGATGAGGTTGAGTTCACAGTGCTGGACATCCCAGCCATTTTTGCCTTATTGTTGGGAAGGCCTTGGTTTCACAAACTTGGGGGCGTGCCTTCCACTTTGCATCAGATGATCAAATTCCCGTATGAAGGAGAAATTGTTACCATCCGGGCTGAGTTAGATAATGTCGCGGCTGCCTTGGAGATACAACCTTTCACGAGGTTTCAGGTGTCAGCTACTTTTGAGGAATGGGTGGATCCTAGGGTGGCTAGGATTATGGAGAAGATGAAGTTTGAGCCGGGAAAAGGTTCAAAATTGCCAGATTTCAGAGGACAGACTACTCGAAGGGTTTGGGGTACAAATCTGACGAAGAAAAGCCAAAGGTCAAGAAAAAAGGCCTGAGACTGATGGAGTTAGTAAGTGCGATGAAAGGTTCCCTAATTGGAGGGGTTAAAATCCTTCACCACGACGCTTTGCCGCACCGATTGATGTGTGTTCGGTTGAATGCGAGATACGTTCAATCGAGCATACCTAGTTTGATATGATTGTCTTTATTTTCGTATGCATGATTCAACCGAGCGCATGGGTTTAGTAAGTGCGATGTGAGATCCCCTATGGGGAGGGGCTAAAGCCCTTTACCACGATGCTTTGCCGCGCCGGTTGATGTGTGTTCGGTTAGATACAAGATACGTTCAATCGGGCACACTATGTTTAATATCATTGCTTTTAATTCTTTGTATGCATGATTCAGTCGAGCGCATGGGCTTAGTATGTTGGTCTAAAGGTCCTCTCTTTGAGAGATCAAGAGCCCAAAAAGGCCACATTTACGGCAGTACTTCACCGCGCCCCTTTATTTGTCGTTTATGTATTACGTCCCATTTCATGCATCAGGTATGTTCCCGTTCGAACGCGTTTACGAACGCAACTCGAACGCGCATGTATTTTGCCTTGTCATGCATCAGGTCTTATTTATGTTCGAACGCGTTCACGAACGTGATTATTCTGTTTCATTTCCGTTCGAACGCGTTCACAAACGCCATACGAACGAGAGCATTCTGTTTCATTTCTGTTCGAACGCGTTAACAAACGCCATACGAACGAGAGCATTCTGTTTCATTTCTGTTCGAATGCGTTATCAAATGCCATATGAACGCGAACCTTCTGTTTACCGTTCGAACGCGTTTACGAACGCTACACGAACGCGCACCCACTGAACTGAGTCCTCTTCATTAGATTTCATGCATAGTTTTCCTAGTAGCTATCTCCACATGTATAAATACAAATATGTTAATGTATTACAATTCATATGCTTATGTCATGATAACATTTGAGTATTATTTCTTGCGGTATATCGGATGGAAACCCAGACGTAAATTCCGTAGCCGATTCCGAATGGACGGTAGTGCGGTCTGTACTTGGGATACAATTCCACGTACCGCTTGGAAAAGTGCCCATATGTGTGCTTGTATGGTTAATATGTGTGCTTGTGTTTTCCTGAATGTGATATGCAAATGAAGTTGTATGTTCGTTGCTATCATGATATATGTTAAGCATGCAATTTTAAATGTGAGATATATGTGAAATGTGTACATAAGTTTTATTTTGCATATGAGAATTTAGAAGCATGATACTCTTGGAAATAAGTGTTACTTAAGCTTGATTAAATTATTACATAAATCCTTTCATTACAAGTGACATAAGTAAGGGACCATTCCGAACCCAACGGTTTGAGGTCTTCCCTTGCGAGGGGTGAGTGCGGCCTTAAATCTTTGTCCCGGTTCACACCGGGTGGCGACTCCATGTTATTTAGTACTTCCCAACTAGGTCGCGAGCCTAGGAACGGCGTCGCCCAGGTTCTGTTGTCCACAAATAGGATAACTTATCCTCTTACCCCATAAGAATAGGATAACTTATCTCCTTACCCCATAAGAATAGGATAACTTATCTCTGGAGCATATCTCGCTATCTGGTCGGTCTTCATGAGGTCGGTCATGATAGTCTTTTGAACTGAGAATGCTTCTGCCGATCTGATAATGCCCGGTCTTCTGATCTCAAGTGTTCGGCCATTTACTCATGTGGTCGGGTCGGTATTAATGATCTCGATCAACAAGGGAGTTTACCCTTTTTACCCCTGCTGTATTGCCTAAATATCATAGTGCCTGAAAACACCATCAACATCTGTCTCCTAGTTCTCGGTTCCAACGAGTATGCAAGTTGGTGCCGGGAACTATATAAAAATGGTGTGCTGACGGCGCCAATTGTTGACTCTTTAGTGGTCGGGTCGGCATTAATAATCTTGACTGAGAAGTGAATTACCTTTTTTACCCCTGTCGTGCTGCTTAAATAACATAGTGCCTGAAAACACCATCAACATCTGTCCCCTAGTTCTCGGTTCCAACGAGTATGCAAGTTGGTGCCGCGAACTATATAAAGATGGTGTACTGATCGCCTTGCTGGTGGTCGCTCCAGAATTCACAGAGAAATTGCCTTCGCCATCAACTAAGTCTTATGTTTCTATCTTCATATCCTCGGTTATTGGAGATGCTGACCCTATTCAGAACGATTCTCCACCTCAAAGCAAATTGCTTACTTGGGTCGTTCCATCAGGAGATGAAGTTCATCTTGTTGTCCAAACTAAAAATGACTCCTCCTCTGTAATATATATACCAGAGATTTAGAGGTCCTGACCTCTGACTGATCCAATCTTGATTGTGAGGAGAAAATTTTACCTCTGAGCTAACGATGATGTGCTCGGTGGCATGTGATTATGTCTCGAGCTGTGAGAGATGCTCGGACATGAGGGAATGTTACGTCCCCAGTTCGAAAGACTGACTCGGTGGGACGCAACTCGACCCCGAATGAAGAGAGGCACTTGGACCTGGGGGAATGTTACATCTCCAGTCCGAATGGCTGATTCGGTGGGACGTAACCCGACCCCGAATGAAGAGAGGCACTTGGACCTGGGGGAATGTTACGTCCCCAGTCCGAAGGGCTGACTCGGTGGGACGTACCCCGACCCCGAGCTGAGAAAGGCTCTTGGACCTGGGGGAATGTTACGTCTCCAGTCCGAAGGGCTGATTCGGTGGGACGTAACCCGACCCCGAATGAAGAGAGGCACTTGGACCTGGGGGAATGTTACGTCCCCAGTCCGAAGGGCTGACTCGGTGGGACGTACCCCGACCCCGAGGCACTTGGACCTGGGGGAATGTTACGTCCCCAGTCCGAATGAGCCGACTCGGTGGGACGTAACACGACCCCGAGCTGAAACAAACATCGATCTCGGCGGTACAAGAGCATACCCGAGCCGGAAAGAAAACATCTGACATCGGCGGAACGAATCCAGCCTTGAGTCGATTAACCAAGCGGCCTCGACGGAATGAATCCAGCCCCGAGCCGATTAATCAAGTGGCCTCGGCGAAACGAATCCAGCCCCGAGCTGATTAATCAAGTTTCCTCGGCGGAACGAATCCAGCCCTGAGCCGATTAATCAAGTGGGACTTATTCAGAAGGGAAGTGAATCAACCTTTTGAAACCCTACCGAATCTGGCACGGGCGTCCCCTTACCAGACCAGTGAAAAATAAAAACAAATCTCTGGAAAATAAAATTAACAGGCGGGGGCGACTTATCGCTTATCCCAAAACAAAACGTTTCGTAAGTATAAACAACAACACGGATGCCTCAAAACAGCGTCATGTCCGAGGTCTCCAAAACACAATTCTGAATCTTTCAATTCAGTGTCCCGGCGAACCAGGATTTGGATCAGAGAGCGTTTAAAATGGTAAGGGCACATCCTCTATAGGTCGGGTCGCTGTGGAGCCTGTGTATTGTGCGAGGGCTCCTCCTTACCACGCTGGAGCAGGCACACGCTACTGGGGCACAACGCCTCCCCGTGCTGCGCCTCTCTTGGATCCAAATGATGAATGGATCAAAGAGTGTCTGAGATACTAAGGGCACATTCCTCCTTAGGTCCGGCATCACTGGAGCTAGCAATCGTCACGGGGGCATCATCTCTCCCGATGCTATGCTTCTCACGGATCCATTACATCGGGTAAGTAAGGATCAGAGAGTGTTTCGAATCATTAAGGGCATATTCCTCCTTATGTTCGGTAACACTGGAGCAAGCAATCGCCACGGGGGTATCATCCCTCCCCGTGCTATGCTTCTCACGGATCTTATGCATCGAGTATGTCCCTGAATATTCTGAGGACCCCGAGCTAAAGAGACATTTGGTTCTGGGGGAATGTTCTGTCCCCAGGCCAATAAGCACGACTCGGTGGGACGTAACCCGACCCCTGAGTCGAATAGTATAGCAGCCTCGGCGGAACGAGATCCAGCCCCGAGCCGATGAAGAGGCATCGGTGGAACGAACTCCAGCCCCGAGCCGATTGTTG
This sequence comes from Zanthoxylum bungeanum, assembly GCA_019454045.1. Lineage (NCBI taxonomy): Eukaryota > Viridiplantae > Streptophyta > Magnoliopsida > Sapindales > Rutaceae > Zanthoxylum > Zanthoxylum bungeanum. Next base: position 20,483 of record SKCR01054280.1, on the reverse strand, counting down.
AAGTGGCCTCGGCGGAACGAACTCCAGCCCCGAGCCGATTGTTGAAGGGGCCTCGGCGGAACGAACTCCAGCCCCGAGCCGATTGTTGAAGGGGCCTCGGCGCCAACTGTCCTCTGTAATGGGCGTTGAGTATGTCCCCCGTTTTTTTTATATGGCTTTCAACTTTGTTTTAAGAAAGCGGATGGAAAAAAAATTCTTTTGAAAAGAGAAGGTTTTATTCATATTTGGGGACATAATGCCCTCCTTACAGCTCTTCTGCGGGATATTTCGGGAAAAATCTTTACGTTGGGGTTCCTCTTTCCTGGTTGTTCCGAGGTATCGGCTTGAATTCCTTGTGTTTTGGGGGTGGTTTTTTGGTCTCCATGTCTGCTCGTCGGGGGGCCTATGCCCTTATCGTCCTCTCTCTGATGGTCGTCCCTCTTCGGGAGATTTTTTCCTCGTTTTCTAACGAGACGAACTTCCGGGCTACCTCCAGAGCGGTTGCATAGTCTGGGGTGCCTTGGATCCTTAGGTGGGTCCATAGTCTTCCGACTTTTAAGACTCCCTTCAGGCTTTCCAAGGCCTCGGGAGACTCATACCCCATGACTTCGAGCACCATGTTATGATACCTCTCAATAAAGGTTTTAGGGGCTCGTCGTCTCCCTGCTTCATGAGTCTTAACTCTCTGATTGTCTTTTTAGGGGCGCATGCCCCTTTGAAGTGCCGTACGAACGACTTTCTAAGTTGTGCAAAGCTACCGATGCTCCCTGGGGCTAGACTTCTATACCATAGAATGGCGGATCCACCCAAGGTTATGGGGAATATCTTGCACATGGCGTCCCCTGTCACTCCTTGGACCTCCATCAATAGTTCAAAGCTCTCAACCTTTGTAGGGCGTCATGGTCGGCATGTTGAACCTTTTCGGGAATTTTGCTGATTTTATTTCTTCTGTGAGGGGGGATTCTTCTTTGTCATCCCGGGCGTCTCATGTACCTGTTTTGAGGCTTGCCCCCACTTGGCCATCTCTTTCTTTAACCAAGATTTTACCTCGCTATTTGGGCCGCCATGTCGCCTTCTGTGTTCTCTTCATGTCTGTTGCCCCGGGTGCGATGTTCCTTACGCCTTGGAATCTCCCGCACAGTTTCGTCGTACTATGTGTCTCCTCTTCTAGTGTAGCGGAGACTATCATAAGAGGAATCTGTCGAATGTCTCTCTTCTTCTTCTTCTCATGTGTCCTCTGTTTGTGAATCTTTTTCCACAACTATGGATTTTATCCCGTAAGGCCCCCTCCTCCTAGGTCCATCGTCCTCACTTGTATCCACAACCCTCTTTCCATCTGCTATCTCTCCTCTTCTTTGATTAGCTCTGGTTTCAGGCTTTTCGCTGTTCCCCCATTCCATTCTCTCCAGTCAGTCCATCATGGTTTTTAAGAGGGCCTGACTATTCTCATTGTCCTTCCTTATGCTTTCTTTTATCTTCTTCATCCAATCTGTGGCCGGATTCCCTGACGATTGGTGATTTCCGCCTTCTGACATCGTCTTACTACGCGAACCGCTTTTTGTTGAGTTCCCCACAGACGGCGCCAACTGTTGACGGCTGATTTTGGTCTCAGGGCAATATGGGAATATTACTCCCGAGACAATCCTCCCTCAATAGTGAATTTGTTTGGTTATGGGGGACCAAAAGCAAACTTAGCAAAAGACAGATAATACGCCAATCGACAAGGAGATTTAACGTGGTTCGGCGGATCTTGGTCCGACCTACGTCCACGGGCACAAAAAGGATGATATTTTTATTACTGAGATATGCTTCTCTGATCTTTCTTGTGTTTACAAGTCTAATGATAATGATATTGATACTGATATTGATTCTCCCCCTATTCTCCTATTGATTCTGATCTTGATTCTGATCTCAGCTCTCATTTTACCTATGCTCTACCCTCCTATTTATAATAGTGTAGAAATCAGATTCCTTCTCCTACAAGAATTTCCTAGTTGAAACAATTTCATTTTCCCATAAGGATTCCTAATCAAAACTACATTTACTTCTCATACCCTATTAGAATAGGATAACTTATCTCCTTACCCCATAAGAATAGGATAACTTATCCTCTTACCCCATAAGAATATGATAATTTATCTCATTACCCCATAAGAATAGGATAACTTATCTCTGGAGCATATCTCGTTATCTGGTCGGTCTTCATGAGGTCGGTCATGATAGTCTTTTGAACTGAGAATGCTTCTGCCGATCTGATAATGCCCGGTCTTCTGATCTCAAATGTTCGGCCATTTACTCATGTGGTCGGGTCGGTATTAATGATCTCGATCAACAATGGAGTTTACCCTTTTTACCCCTGCCGTATTGCCTAAATATCATAGTGCCTGAAAACACCATCAACACCTTCAAATCTTAATTGAAAAATAATGACAACCAGCAAAAATAAAATAATAAATGAATTCTAAATGAATAAAAAAATCAGAGAGCTCATTATCATATTCGATTTATTTAATAAATCAATTGAATTTTATTGATCTATTTATTAAACAAATCATTTTTTCCAAATTCATATCCCTTTTAATACAAATCGAATCGAATAAATAAATAATTCATAACCCAGATTACCATCCTTACTTTATACTATATCATGTGCTAAAATTTACTGTCTCGGAAATGGTTAGAGTTTCTAGCCTCGTAAAAGGAAAATATTAGATTAGTAATAACCATTAACCTAATTAGGGGTGGTAAAATGAATTAATGAATCAAATTTATGTCTGTATTTTTTTATACTAAAAGAATCATAATATTAAGATTCGTATTCGATTCATTTAATAAACAAATTCTAAACGAATATTTATTTAATCGTGACATAATTCAACGACACAATTTACAGTAATTTATTTATATTAATTCTTCATATACGTAATATATGAAATACACAAATAATGTATTTACCAAAATTATGCAATAATTTTTTTTTTGTGTGCTCATTTGCATCAACTAATCGAACTTAATAAAAATTAATAAAAACTAGCAAAAGATAGTAATAAAGGAATCATAAACAAGTAAACAAATCAGGCGAGCTCAAATTATATTGGATTCATTTAATAAACAAATCGAATCGAATTTGATCCATTTACTAAACGAGTTAATTTTTTCAAACTCATACCCTTTATAATGCGCTTTGAACGAATAAATTAATCTTGACCCATATTATCACCCTTAAATCTAATGCCCAACACACCCCTCAAGAAAATAATTCCTTAATTATCAAAATTAATTTTTACAATCTAAAGGTGCAAGAGTAGATAATTTTTTTTTTTTTGGGAATCGTTGGAAATCTCAACGTCAAACCACTCTTTTCGGGTTTAAACGGAGGAGGTAAAAATCCAATTGTCTCAGTTCTTTCAAGAAACGTACTCATTGAATTCAAACTCAGGACCTCAAGATGAGATTTTGAGTCATACACTACCATGCCACGCTCCTTGAGTATGTGATAATATATTCGCTCACTTGAATCTAAAAAAACCTGTTTTTTAACATGTTAAAATTTAATTTTAAAAAAAAGGGGATACATGTGTGATGTGTTTTAATTCATTCAAATTTATAGTTATTTTTCAATTACATTACAATCTATTGTCAATTAGACTCAAAAAAATTTCCGGAAATCCTAAATCATTTTGTGACTGCAAATATTTGGGTTCATAAATATCTTAAAAGAAAATCAACATAATAAATAATGCATATGGTAGAACTCAAACTCCTATCTATATGAATGACAAGGAAGATGGTTTCCCACTAAATAATTGAGCAATTCTCTAATTTATTGTTAGTTTGACCAAACTAGAGTTTTATTATTTAAATAAGTAAATAATTAGTTAAATTTTAGAAAAAATATATGGAGACTAATGTGAATGAATTTTATACCATGATATGGGATTGTGGAATGTAAATAGAGAATGATTCTCATTTATATTGTTTTCTTCCATTTTAAAATTTGAAAATGAGAGTGAAATGGTGAGTTTCATTCTAATTACCACCCTCCATGGGAATCCTAATCTCATTCTTAATTAATAATTGACCCTTTATTTATTATTAGTAAATTATAAAATATTAATGTAGTAATTAATAAAATAATAATTAATTAGTATTTAATAAAATAATAGATTAGGATAGTAATTAATTATATTAATAAATTAATATTTAAGTAATTAATATTTAGAAAACTAATTAATATTTAATAATAAATTAATAATTAGTAATTATTTTTTCTAAATTATATAAATTGATAATCAATTAGTAATTAATATTAAAAATTGATATTAATTAATTATTTACTAATGAATTAATAAACTAATAAATAATATAAAATTTATAATTTTAACTAAGGATATTTTTATAATTTAATAATTCATTTCGATTACTAGATGAAGTAAAAATATCAATGAGAATACTATTTGATTTCGATTATGATTATGCACACAAGTAAACAACTTATTCTCATTGTGATTGACCATTGTAATTCCATATCATTCCGATTTCATTTCATTCTGATTATAAGTGGGTAAACGTTCCATTTTGTTGTATTATTTAAATATTTTGATATGTTGTAGCATTACTTTAATTCAGATAATAATAAGAATAAAACAAGATAAATTATCTGGTTTCTACCCTAAGGATAGTGAAAGTGCAAAATTATTATAATTTTTTTTACTTCATCAATTTTCCACTCGAAGTTTCAAAATTGTATCAATTTTCACTTTTTCAAAGTGTAAAATCGATAATTTTTGCAAGGTTCGTCGGAAGAAAATAATATATTATTGTAATTTCGAGTGAAAAAATATATTTTTTGTTACGATCCATTTGTCCTACGTTACGTTAGCCAACTGTGGGATTAGCTAGTGCTTTATGGGTGCATTTGGCGCACAACATTATACATCATTAGGACACTGAATAATATTAATTTAATAGAATACAGCGTTTGGCAACAATGTTGCCCACCCCGTATTGTATTATTTAATGGTGTACATACTATATTAATGAATGATGGGGGATGGTGGGATTATGACACATTGTACTAAAAATTAAAAAAAAAAAAAAACTTATATAATCATCAATATTATTTTATATATATTAAAACTAAAATATTATTAAAATATTAAAAAATTTAATTAATATTATAAAAAAATTAAAAAAAATTAATTTCTACCTTATTCTCATTGTGATTGACCATTGCAATTCCATATTAAAAAAATTAACAAAAAATATTTTTTGTTATGATCCATTTTTTAGCTACCTTTAAGATAGAAATTTGATAGTTTCCTTACATATAAAGGATTACTTTTACACCGAGACTCATCATCGACTCAAGATTGACAATTCCATATATATATATATATATATATATATATATATATATATATATATACTAGTGTATGCCTGTACCTACGGCACGGTGTTACAGAATTTAAAAAGATATTGTAATTTTGTTATTTAATTTGTTTATAATGAAATGATTTTATTTTTTAATTAAATGATTTTATTCTTTAATTTATTTGATAGTTTTCATTTTCCATTAATAAATGATTTTATTCTTTAATTTATTTGGTAGTTTTCATTTTCCATTTTTATAAAGATTCTATAATGAAATGAATATTTATCAGCCGTTAGATTATAATGAAATGATCTGAGCCGTCAATTAAGCCACATAAAGATAGCATTTGGATTACATATCTCTCTTAATCTTAACCATCTGTTACACTATCTTTCCTCACACACCATTGTGCTTAAAGAGAGATTGAATTTCTGTTATTTAATTTGTTTATAATTAAATGATTTTATTCTTTAATTTATTTGGTAGTTTTTATTTTCCATTTTTATAGAGATTCTATAATGAAATGACTATTTATCGGCTGTTAGATTATAATGAAATTATCTCAGCCGCTAATTAAATCACATAAAAATAGTATTTGAATACATTATCTCTCTTAATTCTAACCATCTGTTACACTCTTTTTCCTCCCACACCATTGTGATTTATAATAATATTTATAATCTTTGTTTTCCAGTTTCTATTTTGATATCACTTTATGTTTCTTGTAAAACATATGGTATCTTAATGTATTTGCCAGGTTAATGAGAAAATCGTTTTCAAAGACAAAAAGTAATAAATTAAACAGGGAATAAATGAAATTACCAATCTTCTCTTCTTTAACCCTAAAGCCCCAATTTAATTATTGCTATCAATGCAAATAAAGAACTATTTCTATTACAATTATAATATCAATTTTCCAGCTTCCGTGTTTATGACTCGTATCCACGTATAAGTCTCCCGCTACAGCAGAATCTGAGAAAACAATTTTTCAATTCTTTCTCGGTATACGAGCATGCAAGAGTCCCTTGCTGGTTTTTCCATCATCCAATCCACAACAAATCGAATGAAACCTGGCGAAAATTTTAATATACCTAGTCTTATCCTTATTTTTCATAAAGACCGTTTCCATAGAGTTTTTATGGGTACAATTGCAAAAAATAATGAGGGAGTAACGATAGCAAAAATGAATGATATTATGAGCATTCTTAAGTAAGTGTCAAATTATTAGCATTTTTAAATAAGTCATACAATAAAAGAACATTTTATTTGGCTACAACAATGAAATAGGAAAAACAAAAGCAAAAATGTAAATTTGATGATCATTGACTTGGATACAAAGATTTGGAGTAGTTTCAAAGTAAATTTAAAACGAACGCAATCAATTAGAGCATCGAGGAGATTATGTTCCTCTCAAATTTCACAACGTTGAAATACAACAGAAGCAGATAATTATGCTTTTAATCAACAAGTGATCACCTAAGGACACTATCCTGTAAATCTTCAACTGGATAATCCCAAGACGAAAATAAAAGTCAAATAGCACAAGATCGGAGGGCTTACCTCCTCTTTCTCCAGCTGAGTATCTTGAAATGGGAAAGTGCCGAGAGGTTACTTTCTATGCCGTTACACTTCCAAATCTTCCCTCGACTGATGCCCTTCATCGGTTATCACTACCTTTGGAAAAGTAACCAGATAGTTTTTATTTGACTATTCTTCCATCTCTTCACTCACTTGATGCCCCCCATCTGGTTTGGCTGCTGCCTGTTTTCTATTTTTCTTGTTCTTGGCTTTCTTGGCTTTCATGCGACGTTTCTTCTCATTGGCATCAACCCAGATGTAGTCTGCTGGTATGAGGAAAGGATCGATCTCGTCCTTGTATCTGTGACTATCACTATCACTTGATTGCCCACCACGACTTCCCCTCATCCATGAAATCCAAGACGATGACCCTTCAGTTTCCTTGGACTTGGAATCCTGGAAATGCGCTGGGCTGGAGAGTGGGGTTGAAAACTCCTCCACTGGCAGCAACTCCTCAAATTTTGTAAAGGTGACAAGGACTCGAATAGTCGGGACAATAGGAATAGCAACCTGGACCCAGGAAGATGAAAGATTATCACAATGTTAGAAAGTCTTGAACACACAAAAGAGTGCATGTAATACTTAAGTTTGGAACAATGGTTGTCAATTGGGCTTCAGATGAACAAACATGTAAGATACAATCACAAGTATGTAAGCAATGTCACTTTGATCGAAAATTTTACACGAGGGAATTATATAGTTTGCTATGAAGTCAATAATCTCATTCTCTGGCATGTGTATAAATACGGAGGATATATTAAATGATTAGATTTTCACACAGTTCCAAGATCATACGTGTAAAACAAGCACTGTTTATCCTGAAAATAGCAATTGAAAATAACTACTATAGGAAACCCCAACTACATAAAACCCTTCTGCAAACAGCAACTCTAGCACCACCCTTATTATGCTAGACGCTCTCTCTAGAAATAATTATTGTCAACTAGTTTACGATTGCTATTTGATTCTAACCCTAAGAAACTACTTTCTCCTTATTAAAAGATGAAAAATTGTTGCAACTCCACAGTGATACCGAGGAACTTAAAATTACAAAAAAAAAAAAAAAAAAAAGATGTCCGTCCTCACCAACTTCCCCTCTAGTAAAAATATAACAAGAACAAAATGTGTTGACAATAAATTAAAACTTGAATAGGAAAGAAACGAAATCAGGTTATGTACCATAAAAGCAGCAGACAGTAAAACAAACATACAACAATTTGTCAACACCTTTTACAAATTCAACCATTTGTATGGAAGCATACAAGATAAAGCAACTTGGATTACCTTAACAGGAAACGTGCCGGGAGGTAGTTTTGTAGTCAAAAGCTCCCTGAGTCTCCTAATAGCCTTGACCTTGTTGGCTAATATGTCAAGTAAAGGCAGGAGCTCATCTGTCTTTAGAGGGAAATCAGATGTCAACCATAGGACAGGTCTCAAACCCTTTTTGTACTCACTCTCAGTCTTAGACTCGCTACTGGGCCCTTTCATCTTTTTCTTCTTGCTACTTTTATCCTTTCCCTTCTTAACATTGCCCACATCCTCCCGGGTAAACTCAGATGAAGATTTTTGATTATCCACAGGCTTCTGGTTGCTACCTTCTGGAGCCAACTTCGAGAATTTCTTCAAAATTTTTGAATCTTCAGGATCTTCGATGTTATTCTTCGAGCCTTTCTTGTTCCAACCAAACCAACTCTTCTTCTCCTTAACAGCACTATTGGCTTCACCATTTTCATAGGAAACTCCTGAACCATTTTCATCATCATCACAAAGACCATCTGAGTTTCCCATACGAAGAGCAGAATCTAATTGCATTCTTTCCTCAGCCGTTAATACATCATCATACTCATTGTTGTCGCCACCATTTGCCAACCTGTCTTCATCTTCCACAGCAAAAAGTTCTTCATCAGTCATAGCACCAGGAACCCGCCTAGACTTCACACTAACCATCACGTGAAGCATATCATAAACTTTGGCTTTCCAGTTTCCAACCATCTCAGTCCTCTCTTGTCGCCTCCAATTCAAATTGGGAACAAGATCAGCCTGAGTGACATCAATGCCAGGCCGATACATGTTAGTTTGAGACATCAGAGCCACTTCATGGGCAACTTCTGCTTCTGTTGGCAAAGCACCAGCCCCTTCCAGAGCATTTGTAACTTCTTTCTCCTTATGGGAAAGAACAATCAAAGAACCAGGTGGCAAAGACTTATTGCCATCCTCTGATGTATAGCCCTCTCCCAAAAAGAGAAATGTTTGGTCTGACCGTTGAATACGAAACCCATCAAACCCAGCAAGGGTCATATCGGCACGGAGATTGGACCCTCGTTTCCATATGCGGTAAGTATCTGATGGGGCAATGCGTCCAATAAATGGAATGACTGAGCTCTCAAAATGAAAAGTTATCTCCATGTAAAAGTCACGGATACGACCTGCTGAGGCAACAATTCGGGGAAGTCTGCGACACCATTTTGCCCAAGCAAGGGGTTGGTAATGTCTTGCAATGATCATAGCAATTGACTCCTCTCTTGTGCAAACTGCTTCTTGCAAAGCACTCCAACCATTCTCATTCTGAAGGCTCCAATCTGCCCCTGCTGCCATCAAAATCTCCGCAGAGATTGGATCCCTCAGCCTGACAGAAAGGTGCAAAGGGGTCTCACGTCCAGGAACATCACGGCGATCAATGACAGCCGAGACAGCATCTGCTTGCAGCTCAGCAGCAAGAGATTCCTCTTCATTATTAACCTCCCCAGCCTTGGAAAGCCGAGGGAGTGTTGCAATAACGCGCATGAGTTCAGCATAGTCACGACGTGCAACTGCCAAATGAGCTGGACTGTGTGCATATTTGGCAAAATCTTCCATTGATTTTTTATTTTTATTTTTATTTTTACTTTTGTTCCTCTTACCCTTTCTAGTTATGCTTCTAAGCTATAGTTTGTTCCACATTTGACACAAAAAACTAAAGCCAACAAGCCAAAATCTGACTATATCTACTTGTATCTTTATCTTCGATCTCTCGGTGAAGCCAGTCAAGATTAGGGTTTTAAAGTACAATCCATTAGGAATAATTCAATAACCTTCAAAATTCAGATTAGCTAAAAATGCCTTATCTCATTCGGAATTCCCAAAATGTCCCCCCATTTTTCTCAGCTCTCTTGAGCTCCATAGACTGCAGTTCAGCTTCTATAGAGCCCAAATCTGCACAATTTATTTTTTAAAAAAAAATCCATCAATAACAGAATTACCTAAAATAAAACCTACCAGAGATTCAAAATTCTCTTTCCAGATGCCAATGAAAATAAATAAAGTAAAAGACTCGACTTTAAATAAATAAAAAATGGAAGAAAAAAAAATCTTTAATTCATTACTTAGCTGAACCTAACAAAAGAACTCAACTTTAAACAAATTTTCACATTTTCTTTAGAACAGACTCTTCATTTTCTCGGGAACCAAACAGGCGTAAAAGAAAAATACCTGAATTTTGATGCGATCGACTTAGTTTCTTCCTTGCTCACAGCTTTTAACTTTGTTTAGATTCCGCTTCAAAAATTCGAGTTAAAAAAAAAAAAAAACAAGAAATAAATCTATAAAGAAAATAAATAAGTAATCGGACGGCTGGTATTGATTTGGAAGCTGCGATCTAACGGTCAGTATCTCTCTCTCTCTCTCTCTCTGCTGACTCGACTCAGTGCCCGTCTCGTTCTTTTAACTCAGATCGCTCCCTCTCTCTAAATTTTCACGTTGAGTCTCTATACTTTTTCCTTTCTTAGAGCGAGAGTAAGGATATGCCTAAGGATATGCCCCTGCTGATGAATTAAATTACTTTTTCTGCCATCGTGTTTGTTAATTTTTGGAAACTCATCTGATTTTCCTGGTTGGGGGGTTGTTTTTTCCTGTTGTGTGAAAGTACGTGATTGCCCTTTGTGATGCACCAAATTACTTCTAGTGCCATTTATGATGTGAAAGTAAATGAGGACAATTTTTTGCTTTTTTTGTTTGACATGATTCATCATGATTCATTAGGTATGAAATTCCGATTTAAATTTTTTATTACCAAAAAAAAAAAAAAAAAGAAACATTTTAAAAAAATAGTTTTTGTTTGAATTGCAATTTTTAAAAAATGAGAACTCTAAGTTAGGTAAATAATAACTTGGCCAGTGTATAGTAAATATTTGTACTCTCAAAATATTTGGTAATCAGGGTTTCCGGACCAACTTACGTGCACATCGATTAATCTCCGAGACATGTGTCTCTCGTGCCTTCAAAAGTTTCTCAGCACATATCAGGATAAATGAGATATGACAGAGGAAAGAGTTGGGGTTGGTGTGATATACTCCATTGACAATAATTTTTTTTTTTTTGTGAGGGGGAGTAGTTGAGTTGTATATCATATTATTAACTCATGAAAGAGAGTTATTTGAGAACCCTAACAGGTTTTACTTTCTCAGTTTGTTGTGTATTTTAATATAATTATAAATATATATAGAGAGACACACACAATATAGGGGTGTTCGCGGTGCGATTCGGGCCGGTTTTTTCGTTTTTTCATTTCAAACCACGTGGGTTCGCGGTTTGGGAAATTAGAAACCGAAACCGAAAATTTGATAAGGAAAATTGCGGCTGTTCGGGTTGGCGGTTTAGCGGTTTGCGCGGTTCGGGATGGCAGTTTGGATTATAAATTTTTTAAAGAAAATTTTATGTGTTTTCACATAATAATTGAAGAGAAAAAATACATAATTTTCATTTATACATTGCATATTGTAATATGATCATTAAATATTTTAAATTTCATAGTTAAAGAAGAATAAAAATATAAAATAATATCTAATTTGAATGCGGGTCAGCGGTTTAGGCGGTTCGGGTCACGGTTATGTCAAAACCGTACACCGACCCGAAATTTGTGGTTCGGTTCAGATTGACCCGAAATCATTTTTAATTTTTTTTCTAACCGCGCGGTGCGGTGCGGTTCGGATCGGTGCGGTCCAGGTCGGGTTACGATTTGACCCAAACTGTGATCACCCCTAACACAATGAGTGAAAATTGTTGATTGAAATAATTTCATACTACCTAATCTTTATTTTTTTACTCTACAATCTTACCATGATGAGAATAAAAACAATTATTTATTAATTTATTTATGAAAGAGTGATATTATATTTTAGCATAAACTAATTAGTAATTGCACCAAACAAACGACTTATACATTAAATAAAAGTTGGCCAACAAACGATTCATAAAACATTTTTTTTATATAATTATTATTTATTAATATATGAGTCTTTTTCTAATGGGAGCATTCTTATTTTATAAAATAAAAATGACATATTAAAATATTTAAAAAAAAAACTCCGACTTTAATATATTAACCGACAAAAAAATTTAATTTTTGATGTGATTTTTATTTTTATTTTTTAACATTCGTAAGATGTCCTTATTTTTTTTTCATTTTTTAATGATATCGTTGTCTTTGAAAACTTGTATTTTTTTTTTTTTTTTTAAAAAAATAATTACAAGCCCTGAGTTTATAAATAATTAATTTAATATAAACATTCATGGAAACAAAGACATTTCCATTTTTAACCTTATCGTTCCATTTATGGTAGGTATCCACCACAGCTCAAATATTACGTTTTGGGTAACCACTTTTAACATAATTTTAGTAAAATCATTGGCCAATTACCACGCATTATTCATAAGGGCAAATGTTTTTTAGGTCCCTGATGTTTTACAGAATTACCAATTAGCCCCTGTTATTTTCAGAATTATCCATTTAGTCCCTGCTATTCTAATATTAAAAGATTGTTGTTATATAATTATTTTGTATGTTATCATTGGAACAACGTGGATTTAATAGATAATTATAAAAAATCAAAGATTTAATAGATAATTATGAAAAATTAGAGACCCGAAAGACAGTCTCCTTATTAGAGGGGCACTACTCCCACCCCCAACTGCTAGCACCCCTCCTGTCCCCTTCCCTAAATCACCAAAATACCCCTCCCTTTAATAAAAATCAACTCTCACAATATATATATATATATATATATATAGATATATATATATATATAGATATATATATAGATATATATATATATATATTTTATTGTATTAATTAATTAATTAATTTATTTATTTATTTATTTATTATATTTTAAAAATTATATTTTTTTTACTCTTTATATATCTATTTTTTTGTTTAATAAATATTACAAATTTCACATTTATTATTATTTATTTTGTGTTCATTTATTCATTTAATTTTTGTGATTCTACTGATTTTAATAAAGTAAATAAGACAGACAACTTTTGATAAAATAAAAATAAAATCAGAATCAGAGACTTTTAATAAAATAAATTTCTCTATTTTCAAAATAAATAAAAAAAATATATATATATATAAAGAGCAAAAAAATTAAATTTAACAATTAATAAAAATTATAAAAAAAAATTAATTAATAAAATGAAATAAGTATATATATATTATTGTTAAATTAATATATATATATATATTTTTAAATTGATATATATATATAATATATATATATATATATATATATATATATTTATTTATTTATTGGGGAGGGAATTTGAGGGATTATTTTTTTATTAGGGGGGGGGGGGGGGGGGGGGGTAGGGGTGCTTGTTAGTGGGAGGGGGGAGTAGTAAAATTCTTATTATATTTTTAGGATAGAGTAATATGTTTAATAATTATGTCGGGTTCGGACTTATAATTTCTGACATGATAAATCGTTTATTATGATTGATAACTCAGTTAATTATATTATATTGGCTTTTTTTTTTTTATATATATATATATATAATAAAGCTGTGTTACATTTGTCATTTAAAAATAAAAATAAAATTGATTAGTCCTTTAAAAAATAAAATAAATTTTATTAGAGTTTAAGTGGAAAATATTTATGAAAAGATAATAAAAAATATGAAACGGTGATTTTTCAAATATTAAAATTATATTAAATGAGTAACAAGATTATGTTAAGATAATATAATTAATTTCCGATCAAATTAAAATTTTACAGGACACATCAATTCAAATTGATTAGAAGGCTTAGCACGTAAGTAGACGTTGATATATATATATATAATATATATATATATATATATGAAAATATAATAAAAAAAATATGAAACGGTGATTTTTCAAATATTAAAATTATATTAAATGAGTAACAAGATTAAGATAATATAATTAATTTCCGTTCAAATTCAAATTTTACACGACACATCAATTCAAATTGATTAGAAGGCTTAGCACGTAAGTAGACGTTGATATCAACGTTTACATTCAGCTAAAAGACATAAAAAAATTTATATTTATCTGCATTTATTTAACTGAGCTGATCGTATATATATAAAAGTAGATGTTGATATGAAAATGACAGAAAAAAAAAAAGAATTAATATAAAGTTAATAATATTTCCATAAATACAAACGGCTTAAAAATTAAATTAATAAAATGCCATTGAATTAAACTAAAATCAACTCCTCAATTTTATTTGTTTATTTATTTGAATTTTATTTATTTCCGTTTGTGAATTATGCAATACAATAATTAATGTGTCGAGCCTTCTAATTAATTCGAATCGATGTGTCGTGTCAAATTTGAGTTGGATCGAAAATCAATTTTATTATTGTAACATAATCATGTTATTCATTTAATTTAATTTTAATATTTGAAAAATCAACATCTACCCTTCTATAAAATTTTTTTTTTTTTTGGATAATCGAGGTCTCCGGGCCAGCTTACGCGCACATCGACTAATCCCTGGGATCTGTGCCCCGTGCCCTTAAAAGTTTCCTAACACAGATTAGGGTAAGTCGCTGGCTTTTCACATCAGGGGACATGGCCTCAATGAAATGCATCTAGTGGGATACGAACCTTGAACCTGAAAGGGAGCAAACCACTCAAGCCCACAGCCTTTACCACTGAAGCAACCCTTGTGGTTAGCCTTCTATAATCTTGTGATTACCCTCGGATCAATAATAACAGTGACTTAAGAGGTATCATAATTAATTTGATCTCAAATCTAAATATGTTTTAATATTGGTTTGATCAATTGGTAGCATATGTTGTCACTTTTTTAATGAGTCCATAAGATCCCAACATGTGAGGAAATAGAATTAAAATTGGAACTTGTTTGTGGATGTTATTTAAAGAGTCTAGAGAAGTGTAATGAACATAAAAGAATTATCAATTAAATTTGGATGTAGTTTAATGCTCATCTTAAGAGAATCTATCAATATATAATTGTGATTGGAATCATTTCTTTAGTATTAGATCATCATTTGTTATTTACAACTTACGTGATTTGGTGGTGTATGACTCATGTTCTAATCTTCCGGTACTGAGTTTGAATTCAAGAAATGTGTGTTTTATTAAAGTCTGAGGCAACTGATGATTTTACTTGTTCCGCCTAAGTCCGAATCGGATGATTTACCGGCAAGATTTCTAAAAAAAAAAAAACTGATTGGAACTTGTCACTTTTTGCTCCCTTTCTTTTTACTTAAAAACACATGTTTTGCTCTAAAAATGAACATATATTTTTTTCCATGGTCATTGGCAATTCATGGTCCCCCCTCATCCATATGCCCATATAGCTCATCAAACTCAAAAATTGACACAAAAGAAATAAAAATGTTGAAACTCATCTCTCCCTATCCACATAGCTAGCAATGGTTGGTGTGGCTCAAATCTTTGAAAATCTAATAATATGAAAGAGTCACTATCAAAGCTTCTGGGTAATAAAACAGTGGATCATCAAGATACATCCACAAACTGTCACCACCATTAATGTGATAATGAACCATGAATGTGAGGGAGGGTCATATAAAATAATGCAATCTCGACTAATCACCGGGACCTGTGTTCTATGTGCTCATAAGTTTCTCAGCACAGATTAGGGTAAGTCAGTGATTTTTTACACAATGGGACATAGTCTCAAGGAAATACATCGAGTGAGATTCGAATCTTGAACCAGAGATGAAGCAAAGTACTCAAGCCCATGCCCTCCCTAAAATTCATGGTTAATGCCCGATTTGATTGATATTAATGTTTGTTGGGAGATTCAGAATTATTTTTGAAATGTTAAAAACTAATTTTTGTGTTTGCCAAATTTTTTTAAAAACCATTTTCGGTAAAAATTACCACATCTCGGTAGATTTTGAAAGCATGAAAGGACTATCTATTTCAACATATGATTTTGAGAATAAAATTATCTTTATTCAGTTAGAAAATATTCTTTAAAAAAAAAAAACTGAAAATATCATTTTACAAATGATTCTTCTCATTTTGAGATTTGTAGCCTTTAGATTTTTTTTTTCAAATTTTTTTTTAAAAAAAAAGAGTAACTGATTATATTTTAAATATAGAATATTGGTGTAATTTGAAAGAAATGATAATTTTGAAAAAAAAAATGATAATTTGGTCTCATGAATGTAAAAGGATACCGGAGGAACTTCAATAACAGCAATTGGAAAAAAATTGTTTGCATAAGCATAATTTTGAAAATAAATAAGGATAATTGAGAAGTGAGAGTTGTTGAGATAAATTGAGGACTCAAATATTACTACTCTATATTTTAAATTTGTTTTATTATAATCTAAAATCTATTGAAAATTTAGACATATCTGTTGGTTGAACAGATCGAGTATAATTATTATTAACAAGTGCTAACTTACTTGATTAAGACACATCTACTCTAAATAATAAGTTTTGGGTTCGATTCCTCATGATGACGTGAGTGAATAAAAAAAATCAAGTAATTATTAGCATTTGAGTTTGGTTTCTATTAACCTACGTGTCTTGCTCTCACAGTCTTGGGACTTTATTCTCATAACCTTTGGGTATGATTCTATCAACATATGTGCCTTGTTCTTAACCTCTATGTGACATAGTTAATGGTAATCCGTCAAGTGAAAACTAATCTCTATACAAGCAATAGAGACATTCATATTTTTTTTGTTTTTTGTTTTTTGTTTTTTTACTGTATTAATATAATAAATATATAAAGAAAAGACTAAGACCTTCCTCAAACTTATAAAAAAAGGGTAAAATATGAATATTGATATTCTCGTGAAAGTAAAATTATCGTGCGAAGGTTCGCACAGACGCTCGGTATATTACAGTTGAGGTTAAAATTTTTGTAACCATTGATTGAATGAATTAGATACATATATTGATATTCTTATATCGTATCTGACCCGTTATCATCCCTATTTATAATATAAGCAAAGATCTATCGAGCATAGTAGTCCCACCAATTTTAGGGAGATACTCACATTCCATATATATATATATATTTTTTTTTGTTTTTGTAGAAAATGGATGAGACACCAAAGAAAAACTGTATATTAATATTTAAAGGCTTATTTTGTCTTCTAATTTCTTTTAGCTTTACGTTTAAAACTTCTGGTCTTGTATGGCTCTAACGATATAGACTCACCATTAATTCCGTTTTAGTTTATTCTTTTTTTTTTATTCTTATTTCTTTATACAAATTATTTTTCCTCTTTTTTTTTTTGGTTAAATTTTAAAATATTAAATAAGTGAATGGTGCCTAATTTACCCCTAAGCCATGTTAAATTAACAACTTCACCCAGAACAAATGCTACAGTAATATAAAAGAACAAGCCACTATATTAAGACAGACCAAAAAAAAAAAAAATTATTTGACATTATATAATCTTACAAATTGAAACGTTTAAAGAAACCCAAAAAAAATGTGTAGCATCTTCTGCAACTTTCTAGAATGAAACTAAATTATCACCTCAGCAAAACACTCGTGTGCAGGAACTTTCAGTATGATGAGAAGCAGTGTGGTTCCATTGCAATATTTGTTTGCCACATTATGCAACACGATGACGGCCTCAGAATTTTTCCAGCTGGTAAAATCGAAGACGAAAAACGCAAGGTCAGGCTCGAAATTTTCTCTTACCAGGTCACAGATGTTCTGATCTGATCTGTCGAGTTGAAGGGTTTCGATATGACGCCCAATATAGAAAAAACGATCTGATTCCTGAAGCTTCTTTTGGGAGAACCTGTAGAGAGCAATTTGCATGGTTTCAGGAATAACAACAAAGATGATGTGATGTTAAGTACTATTTCTGGAACTGTGGGAGGCACATTTATAGCAGGCCAAAAATACAGCATGGTGCTGGCTTACTGTATAGATCATTAAAAAATTCTGTACAGTTTCCATTTCCGTGACATTTTCCCTCTCCAGCTACAGATGTTGCTCAAGTAGGAGACACATGAAACTTACCTGATTAAATTCAGAAGGGGGCCTCAAGGGACTCATCCCAAACTTCTGCACTTCCGTTGGAGGCATCTTCAACATCTTCTTCCATTGAAAGCCTGATGTACTCTCTATGAGCAAAGCGATCCCATTCTGTCGATGTAGGGTTCTCTCGCTCCTGTTAACATCAAGGCAGTCACCAACACTGACCGAGTAGTACAGAACTACCCCTAAATTTTGTCTAACTTTACTAGTAAATAATAAAAAGTATTTACATGTACCTGACGAATGAGAAACGGGTCACGAGTTTCGAAGGCCATAAATTTATTAAGGTTAAAAAGTATGTTGAAAACACTTCCTGAAAGTTTACAACCTTTCAAGTCACGCAGGGTAAGATAGCTCTCATTCTGCATGGCAAAAAAATCCAAACATCAAACATAATAGGACTCTTTAACTAACAGTGCATGCGTATCAGTAATCAAGGAAAATCTCTCTCGCTCCTAAAGGCCAACAAAATTCAATATGCTCAATCTTCTTTTAAAAAAAAAAGTTATTTACATTTTTATTACTAAGGGTCCGTTTGATATAATTTTTCAAATAAAACTTCTTCAAATATAGCTTTTACAAGCAGAGCATTTAGAAGTAAATTTTTTGATAAAAAAATTTTAGGTGTTTGGATGTGAGTGAAAACTTTTATTAAAAATTGTAAAATTACTTTATTAGATAAGTTTTTTAAAGTTGTATTATAAAAAAAATGAAATAAGGATAGTATTGATAATTTAACTATTTAAAAAAGCTTTCAAGACTATACTCCCAAAAGCTCAAATTTTGAGTTTTATTAGTAAAGGCAAACAAAAGCTCTATTTAAAATACAACCAAACACCGCCAAAAATCTTGAAAAGAGCTTTTGACATTAAAAAACTCTTTTGCCTCTAGCAGACGCCATACCAAACAGACACTAAACTTATGACAAAATAACAATTAGGCACTGTGAATTTTGAAATATTAGATTTTAGTAGTAAAATGTAAATAAACCTAAAAAAAGCAATAACAGCAGAATCACCTCACAAAATGATTTCTACAGGAAATAGGTATAATCTACATATGGCAGAATGTAAAAAGAATCCATCTTAAAGTTGTAAGCACTCCATTTGCGCGATACATATGTTAGGAAATATGAAAGTACAAACTAGAGCCTAGCAGGGGTAGAACAATTGATGGCCATGAGAAGTCAATTTTCTTGAACTTGAACATATTTACATCCTCAACTTAACATACAAGAAAGGAATACGAAGAAACTACTAGACAGAGATAGAACATCAGGAAAGTTACAAAATCGGAAAGACAAACCTCTGGTCTAATCATGTCAATTATCTGACACAATATATCCTCAAAAAGCACGGGCTCTTGAGCCATACATTCCATTCGATGCAACTGCTCTTCGTAAAAGAATTGCATTTCATTCCGGGTGAGAACTCCATTTCCATCCAAATCTATACACTTGAACCTAGAAAAGATATATAATGTCACAACTTGAGAACAGTTGATAAGAGTACTGAACCCTCACTCTAACCAACCATTGGAACAGATAATTTTATTGTGAGATATAGCACTGAAATGATATTCATGAGAAGCAGAATACAGAACAGAAATTAAGAACTGATTTTGATGAGCATTGAAAATGACACAACTAAGGTTGCAATAAAAATTTTGGACTAATGCCTTGCACTGTACCCGTCCTCCACTTTGTTTCAGAATTTATTTCAAGCCAGTTTCTTACAAATCTTTAGTTTGAATTTCTCTTCTTATTTCCCCACTTCTGACAGGAAATCAAGACTCGCAATGCAGAATGGAAACAAGCATATCACCACAACTGCTCTTCATTTAGTGTGTATTTTAATCACGTTTTCTCAACGATGATTACCTCCTTACAAGTAGAGCCACATTTCTTGCAAGCAATCAATATTATGAGTGAAATAAATGAGGAAAATTTCTTCGGTAAAGATAGTAACATTAAAATTCAATAATTATCATCATGCAGGAAACTTCCTGTGAAAACTTTGACCAGGAATTTACTATTACATACTTGAGTTGGTGTATGACTGAAACATACCAATATTCAAGACTAGGCTCAGATGACTTATCCTCCTCGGACAGTATGAAGTAGACAAAGTCTTCATACCCCATCTTTCCTTCAATCTTACTAGTGAACTTTCTAGGAACCTGAAATAGCATAGAAACAAGCATAAGAGACAACTCTTAATTTCAGGAAGCACAGTTATTCGAGAAAATATAACCTTTCA